>CM055752.1:615531-623031 GCA_029465975.1 Dallia pectoralis
AGAGAGAATAAAGTGTGTCATATAGGACTGATAGATGAGTCAAGACATGTACAAACATGATAGACAGACAGAGAAAGAGAGAGAAAGAGACAGACAGAGACAGAAAGAGAGAGACAGACAGACAGACAGAGAAAGAGAGAGAAAGAGACAGACAGAAAGACAGACAGAGAAAGAGAGAAAGATACAGGCAGAGGGATTTCCATGTGTTTGTATGTTATCAAAGGAAAAAGGAAACGGAGCCTGGAACAGGACACACACACGCACACGCACACACACGCACACGCACACGCACACACACAGCTGACTGTGAGGTGGAAGGACTAAAAATACACTCCTCTAAAAGGTCATGACAAGCCAGAAAACACATGAGAGGTGTGTCTGTTTGGTTTGTTTATTACATGTAGTCATGTGATATGAAGCAGGAGGATGGATTGTATTCATCTTTTTCATCAATAGGGGTGTTTTACATATAAATGGAGGTGTTATTCAACAGTTTGGACGTGCTAGTGACCCTGTAAATGGTACAGCCCATCCTGTGGGAACATTAACATCAGACATCAGAAACACAATCCTCTCACTCCTAACCATGCTAAGATGCTAACATGTGTTACAGGGCTACCCCCACACAGTACAGGGCTGGCTAACATGCTAACATGTGTTACAGGGCTACTCCCACACAAAGTGCAGGGCTGGCTAACATGCTAACATGTGTTACAGGGCTACCCCCACACAGTGCAGGGCTGGCTAACATGCTAACATGTGTTACAGGGCTACTCCCACACAGTGCAGGGCTGGCTAACATGCTAACATGTGTTACAGGGCTACTCCCACACAGTGCAGGGCTGGCTAACATGCTAACATGTGTTACAGGGCTACTCCCACACAGTGCAGGGCTGGCTAACATGCTAACATGTGTTACAGGGCTACTCCCACACAGTGCAGGGCTGGCTAACATGCTAACATGTGTTACAGGGCTACTCCCACACAGTGCAGGGCTGGCTAACATGCTAACATGTGTTACAGGGCTACCCCCACACAGTGCAGGGCTGGCTAACATGCTAACATGTGTTACAGGGCTACCCCAGGGCTACACAGTGCAGGGCTGGCTAACATGCTAACATGTGTTACAGGGCTACTCCCACACAGTGCAGGGCTGGCTAACATGCTAACATGTGTTACAGGGCTACTCCCACACAGGGCTGCAGGGCTGGCTAACATGCTAACATGTGTTACAGGGCTACTCCCACACAGTGGGGCTACTCCATGTGTTTACAGGGCACAGTGCAGGGCTGGCTAACATGCTAACATGTGTTACAGGGCTACTGTACTCCCACACAGTGCAGGGCTGGCTAACATGCTAACATGTGTTACAGGGCTACTCCCACACAGTGCAGGGCTGGCTAACATGCTAACATGTGTTACAGGGCTACTCCCACACAGTGCAGGGCTGGCTAACATGCTAACATGTGTTACAGGGCTACTCCACACAGTGCAGGGCTGGCTAACATGCTAACATGTGTTACAGGGCTACTCCCACACAGTGCAGGGCTGGCTAACATGCTAACATGTGTTACAGGGCTACTCCCACACAGTGCAGGGCTGGCTAACATGCTAACATGTGTTACAGGGCTACTCCCACACAGTGCAGGGCTGGCTAACATGCTAACATGTGTTACAGGGCTACTCCCACACAGTGCAGGGCTGGCTAACATGCTAACATGTGTTACAGGGCTACCCCCACACAGTACAGGGCTGGCTAACATGCTAACATGAACCAGGGAGAGGGGTAGTGAGGTTTTGAGAAAAACATTTTAAATTGTCAAATTGTGTGATGTAGGTGTGTTGCTATGTTAGGAGTTTATAAAAGTATCTTAAGTAATTGCTTGTTAGCAATTGTAAAAAAACAAAACTGTAATTGGTCTAAAAGCACCCGAGGTAACGCAGTATGTAGTCTCATGTAATCTCATGTAATCTCATGTAATCTCATCTGCAGTTTCATGCCAGATCTATGGTACCTTGATGTGAACACAGAGGGTCCAATGAGATTAAGAGCCATATAGTTTTTAACCTCCTCCGTCCCAGTACCTTGTCTTTATGTCTTTATCAACTCAGGTTCTTACTGTTTTCTCTCACATTCTACCTCCCTCCTCTGTCTTCACGCTCTCCCCTCCCTCTCTCCCCCTCTCCTTCTCTACCCTCCGTGCAGCCGTTCTCTCTCTACCTTTTTATCTCTGTCTTCACATCGTCCTTCTCTCTAAACGTTTGTCATTTCAGTCAGGCATGGAAGCCGGCATCTCAGGGGTCCTACTAGTTTACTGCTTTGGCTCCGTAGTACTACAATCAATCACATACTCACACACACTCCCTCACACACGCACACACACACACACACACACACACACACACACACACACACACACACACATTCAGTCATACAAATGTATACATATTTCTGTGTTAGTGAGCACTTCTCCTTTGCTGAGGTAATCCATCCATCTCACAGGTGTGGCACATCAAGATGCTGATTAGACAGCACGATTATTGCACAGGTGTGCCTTAGTCTGGCCACAATAAAAACCCGTCAGTATCTGGTGTGACCATCATTTGCCTCACGCAGAGCAACACATCTCATAACGGATAGGTTGTTTTGAGAGAACCATCAGGATGAAATAAGAACAGGCTGATGAGAACCGCTAACAAACTCCATGTGGAAAAGACCTGAACAAGATGCTTATCTAAACAGTGCTGTTAAAAGACACACACACACACACACACATCACACACACACACACATCACACACACACACACACACACACACACACACACACACACACACACACACACATCACACACACACACACATCACACACACACACATCACACACACACACACATCACACACACACACACACACACACACACACACACACACACACACACACACACACATCACACACACACACACACACACACACACACATCACACACACACACACACACACACACACACACACACACACACACACACACACACACACACAGTCCTACCTTGGTCTTCCACAGGTACACACTCCTGATGTTTCATTATCATCCTGGCTGCTAGGCCATCCTTCTTCACCCCGTTGCTGAGGGCAACACTGCTCTGAACGCCAGCGACACTCAGAACCCTGGTGGGCGAGACTGTGGGCGGGGCTGTGAGCTGGGCTGTGGGCGGGGCTCGGGGCGGGGCTGTTGGCGGGTTAGTGGCAGCTGGACGGGAGAAGGACGCAATCCTTTGCAGGATAAAGCCAACACTTTCTGTGGCGTCTTCCTGCGCAGTGGAATGGGCGGAGCCTATGAGGGTTGAGTCAGATGCCAGGGGGGTCAGGGCAGAGTTCTGGGTGGTTGGGGCGGAGACTGAGGGAGTAGGGGCAGAACCTGGGGGGATAGGGGCGGAGTCTGGGGGGATAGGGGCGGAACCTGGGGGATAGGGGCGGAGTATAGGGAGATAGGGGCAGAACCTGGGGGATAGGGGCGGAACCTGGGGGATAGGGGCGGAACCTGGGCGGATAGGGGCGGAACCTGGGGGGGTCATGTGCCCTGCCTGAGGTCTGGGGAAGAACATGTTGAGTTGGGGGGTTTGGGCCGGGGACAATGGCACTGGGGTCCAGCTCACCTCCGGGACGGGTTTGCCACCCTGGGGGGAGATGGAGGAGGAGAGGGGTGGAGTTATATGAGTGAGGTCACCACTGGAGCTGTCCAGGCTGCTGAGGGAGGGGGAGGAGCAAGCCGAGACAGTTAAGCTGCTGGGACAGTGTGTTCTGAGAGGAGGTCTGGGTTGGGAAACACCCACCAGACTCTCCAGATCCAGGGGAAACTTATTGAGGCGTTTGGCCTCTCTGGGTTTAGTGTGGTTCTGATTGGGGCTGATGTTGTGGCGCTGGGTCGGCCCGTTCCACCCCACGTTGGCATTACCATACTTCATGGCTCCACCCCCGACCCTCCTCAGCTCCATAACCCCGCCTCCCCCATCTCCACTCTGCAGGTCCAGACTGGGCATGGATCCGTGGCTGATCCCTCTGGGATCTGAAGCTTCCAGCTCAGAGTGGAAAACACTGCCATGGGAGGAGAACTTCTTCATGCCCAGACCATCTCCAACCTGCTGCCCAGGATGATGCTTCATCTGTGGGCTTGTGAAGTAGGACAGAGTCCCCGGCTTGCCTGGAGGAACTCCTCCAGCCTGGATGGAATATTCCAGACTAGAAGAGGAACTATGAAGACTGTCGTTGTCACTTCCTGGACCAGAAAGAGACGACGAAAATCCGCTGTTGGGATTGAACTTGTTCTGGAAGGACGAAGCCCTGGCAATACCACCAGAACCTCCTCCGTTGTTCTGGAAGGACGAGGCCCTGGCAATACCAACAGAACCTCCTCCGTTGTTCTGGAAGGACGAAGCCCTGGCAATACCACCAGAACCTCCTCCGTTGTTCTGGAAGGACGAAGCCCTGGCAATACCATCAGGACCTCCTCCATTGTTCTGGAAGGACGAAGCCCTGGCAATACCGACAGAACCTCCTCCGTTGTTCTGGGCGAAGGGTCGGTTCACAGTCGCGCGGTTGAAGGACGTGCTGGAGTCCACCCGGGGTTTGAGAACCGGGCTCTGAACCGGACTGGAGTTAGAACCAAGGCTGATCCGAGAGCGTAAAACGGAGGAGCTGTGGTTTAAGCTGGCGAGCCCGCGACTCTCTGTTGTCTTTGTAACAAGGGAGGTGGGTGAGACGGGTGAGGGCACAGGAGAGCCGGGGGAGAAGTGAGGAAGCTCGTCCACATCGTCCACATCGAAGGATCTCTTTAAAGCTGAGAGGGAGAGAAGGGGTTAATGACTTCACAGTTCAGCAAAACTAAAAATTATATAATATAATAACTAAACAGAGAATACAGATCTGGGAGCTGTAATAACTAAACAGAGAATACAGATCTGGGAGCTGTAATAACTAAACAGAGAATACAGAGCTGGGAGCTGTAATAAGGCCTTGCTGTACTGGGTGATGTCATTGCAGATCTAACAGCTGCTCTGTAATTATGATTTGGACACTAATAATGACTGTCTGGAGGAGCACACACACACACACACACACACACACACACACACACACTCACAGACACACACACACAGACACACACTCACAGACACACACACACACACACACACACACACACACACTCACAGACACACACACTCACAGACACACAAACACACACACACACACACAGACACACACACTCACAGACACACAAACACACACACACACAGACACACAAAGACACACACAAACACGCACACACACGCACACACATCCTGACAGGAAAGCTCTCACCACAGTGTTTGTACTGGGATCATCCATATGCCAAATGTCACATTTCTCTCCCCAAGCCGACACACACCAAGACAAACATTATTAACTGCTCTACAACAGAAAGAGACATGTCTCATACACAACATGTGTGTGTGTGGGGGGGGGGGGGCATCACTACACACACACACACACTCCTATATGTTTGGACTTCATGGAGTCTGACCAGATAATCAAACTGTTCTTTGTTTCTCATCTGGACTCACCCTTTCCTTCCCTCTCTTTCTCTCACCCCCTCTTTTACTCCCTCTCTTTCCATATAACTCTCATCGTATATATTCTCATCTCTCTCTCTCTCTCTCTCTCTCTCTCTCTCTCTTCCACTCTCTCCCTCTCTCTCTCATTTTATTTCTCTCTCTCTCCTACCCATCCTCTTGTCCTGAGCACAAAGCATTCTGGGAATGAACCCCTTTGTGCTGGAGCAGGGTCGTTTCCTGTGTACCCCCCCACACACACACACACACACACACACACACACACACACACACACACACACACACACACACACACACACACACACACACACACACACACGAGGCCCTTCCTGTATCCTGTCTGTCTCTCTGTAGTGGGAGTTCAACCAACACAACAGGGTGTTTAATTTGCAGACCCAGAACACATGTCTTGTGATTTACTGACAAAGAATAAATGTAAACCAAGGTGAAGTATGTTCACAGCTGCTGTATGAACTGGTGAAACACACAGAGCTGGATCACTATAAAAAACCACAACCATGAAGGAAGGAATAAATGCCAATTAGTAATATGTCACAAATGATGGCTTCATTTATCAAGGTTGTAGCCAATAAATACAAACATTCAGTTTGTAGTTTTTCCAATTTCAGCCAATATAATGCAATATTGAATTTACACAATAGTGAGGGAAAATTCATTTTTATTTGTGTCAAACAACCATCTTAGTTGAATTCCAGATATCTGACATTGTAACCCAACATTTCTTCTTTCCTGACCTGACCACTGTAATAAGGCCCAAATGAAGATCTGACCACTGTAATAAGACCCAAATGAAGATCTGACCACTGTAATCTGACCCAAATGAAGACCTGACCGCTGTAATAAGACCCAAATGAAGATCTGACCACTGTAATAAGACCCAAATGAAGATCTGACCACTGTAATAAGACCCAAATGAAGATCTGACCACTGTAATCTGACCCAAATGAAGATCTGACCACTGTAATAAGACCCAAATGAAGATCTGACCACTGTAATAAGACCCAAATGAAGATCTGACCACTGTAATAAGACCCAAATGAAGATCTGACCACTGTAATAAGACCCAAATGAAGATCTGACCACTGTAATCTGACCCAAATGAAGATCTGACCACTGTAATAAGACCCAAATGAAGACCTGACCACTGTAATAAGACCCAAATGAAGATCTGACCACTGTAATAAGACCCAAATGAAGATCTGACCACTGTAATAAGACCCAAATGAAGATCTGACCACTGTAATAAGACCCAAATGAAGATCTGACCGCTGTAATAAGACCAAAATGAAGATCTGACCGCTGTAATAAGACCCAAATGAAGATCTGACCACTGTAATCACAACCAAATGTAAGCCTTTCAACTGCAAATAAACATTTGTTTTCAATGTACCTAAAAACGAGGCATCCTGAGTTAAATCAGGTGAAGATCATCAAGCTGATATCTAAGGTTTGCTATTCTGTTGAGAAACCTTGAGGCAGAGCAAACAAAGTCCGACAAGTGAATGTTGAAGCACGGAGATATTCTGGCCTGATTAAAACCTGCAAGGAAATTGTTTGAAAGTAGAACCAGGCATCCTCAACCAAGAGTACAAGTACAGACACCAGATGATGTAAGAATCTCTGCTCCATGAAGGGATTTAACTGGTCTTTGACACTAATAACAGCAGTTCATCTAACCAATAGGCTGTTGGGGACATATTACAGCGATCAAGTCAGCATAGCAGATTAATGGCTTGAGGTGAGTTTTGTTTTGGGGGGGTTTAAAGCATCCAACTCTAAGTTGAGCATATTACAGGTTGCCTAGTAACCCAGACTCTAAGTTGAGCATATTACAGGTTGCCTAGTAACCCAGACTCTAAGTTGAGCATAT
>CM055752.1:630531-647478 GCA_029465975.1 Dallia pectoralis
GCGAGCGAGCCGCGCGCACCTCTATGAAGCGTTATAACCTGTGTGTCTGTGTGTCACTAGAGGGTTTGAGCCGGTCCTGGTGGATAAGCCCGACCCAGAGATATTCCTGGAGCCCCACCCCCTATATCCTGCCCCACCTAGATGAAGGGATGGATAGAGGGGGGCGGAGACGGGAGACAGGGGGCGGAGACAGGGGGCAGACCCCATGCTTCACCTAACCCCCAGTCAGATACACCTGGTAGTCAGATACACCTGGTGCTGGAGTCGAGTCGGTGACTACCCGTGTCTCGGCTCTCTCCGACCCATGAGTTGTGCCTTTTGGTTCCAGCAGGACCGACAAAACTCCCAGGGAACAGATGAGAACCCAACCTGCATACATGGAACCACCAGGCTCACAGTCACCAATAGTTCACTTCAGTTTGTGGTCTTTACTGTAGTGATGTGTCGGTTCTAATTGAACGGTTCACTTTAGTTTGTGGTCTTTACAGTAGTGATGTGTCGGTTCTTATTGAACGGTTCACTTTAGTTTGTGGTCTTTACAGTAGTGATGTGTCGGTTCTTATTGAACGGTTCACTTTAGTTTGTGGTCTTTACTGTAGTGATGTGTCGGTTCTTATTGAACGGTTCACTTCAGTTTGTGGTCTTTACAGTAGTGATGTGTCGGTTCTTATTGAACGGTTCACTTTAGTTTGTGGTCTTTACAGTAGTGATGTGTCGGTTCTAATTGAACGGTTCACTTTAGTTTGTGGTCTTTACAGTAGTGATGTGTCGGTTCTTATTGAACGGTTCACTTTAGTTTGTGGTCTTTACAGTAGTGATGTGTCGGTTCTTATTGAACGGTTCACTTTAGTTTGTGGTCTTTACAGTAGTGATGTGTCGGTTCTTATTGAACGGTTCTTTTTTGGAAAACGATACGCATTTGGCTCTAAAAGCTCCATTGTTCAGGGATTATTTTCAAGCACTTTAAAGGAAGAGCCGTTTGGGTGCCAAATGAACCGTCTCTGTCACGCTCACTGGAATAACAGGAACTGCTTATCGCGACTGCAAACACCAGTGAAGCGGAAACACAGATTTATCTTCATATTACTACCATCTTCTGGAATATTCTGGACCACCAGATCATTCCACTGACAGTGGGGGGCTGGCACATTCTCTCTGCACCTTGAAGTTAACTGTGATATTCTGAATTAAATGCCTGTCTTAGTAATGGGGGAGAAGGTGAGACAGTGTGTGTGTGTGTGTGTGTGTGTGTGTGTGTGTGTGTGTGTGTGTGTGTGTGTGTGTGTGTGTGTGCGCGTGTGAGTGTGTGTGATTGTGATTATTCTTCCAGTCTTAACGCTTCTTTACTCGTTAATTAATTAGACACTGTGTCATACTGACCCTAGTGCCCCAGTTATATCAACATGTTCCCTGATAAGAGTCAGTGGTTAAATTCCTATATTCTTATTCCTACATTTAATGACCAGGATTAAACCCCGCCCATATTTAATGACTAGGACTAAACCCCGCCCATTTGTAATCACCAGGATGAGACCCCGCCCATATTTAATGACCAGGGCTAAGGGAAGGAGTTGGGAGTGGGGTGGAGGGAGTGGGGTGGAGGGCTATAAAACTAGGGTGTGATGATGGCATAGGACTGCCCCTAGTGGTATATTAATATAACTAGAGTGTGATGGTGGCATAGGGCTGCCCCCTAGTGGTATATGTATATAACTAGAGTGTGATGGTGGCATAGGGCTGCCCCCTTGTGGTATATTTATATAACTAGAGTGTGATGGTGGCATAGGGCTGCCCCCTAGTGGTATATGTATATAACTAGAGTGTGATGGTGGCATAGGGCTGCCCCCTAGTGGTATATGTATATAACTAGAGTGTGATGGTGGCATAGGGCTGCCCCCTTGTGGTATATTTATATAACTAGAGTGTGATGGTGGCATAGGGCTGCCCCCTAGTGGTATAATTATATAACTAGAGTGTGATGGTGGCATAGGGCTGCCCCCTAGTGGTATATTTATATAACTAGAGTGTGATGGTGGCATAGGGCTGCCCCCTAGTGGTATATTTATATAACTAGAGTGTGATGGTGGCATAGGGCTGCCCCCTAGTGGTATATTTATATAACTAGAGTGTGATGGTGGCATAGGGCTGCCCCCTAGTGGTATATTAATATAACTAGAGTGTGATGGTGGCATAGGGCTGCCCCCTAGTGGTATATGTATATAACTAGAGTGTGATGGTGGCATAGGGCTGCCCCCTAGTGGTATATTTATATAACTAGAGTGTGATGGTGGCATAGGGCTGCCCCCTAGTGGTATATTTATATAACTAGAGTGTGATGGTGGCATAGGGCTGCCCCCTAGTGGTATAATTATATAACTAGAGTGTGATGGTGGCATAGGGCTGCCCCCTAGTGGTATATTAATATAACTAGAGTGTGATGGTGGCATAGGGCTGCCCCCTAGTGGTATAATTATATAACTAGAGTGTGATGGTGGCATAGGGCTGCCCCTAGTGGTATATTTATATAACTAGAGTGTGATGGTGGCATAGGGCTGCCCCTAGTGGTATAATTATATAACTAGAGTGTGATGGTGGCATAGGGCTGCCCCTAGTGGTATATTTATATAACTAGAGTGTGATGGTGGCATAGGGCTGCCCCTAGTGGTATATTTATATAACTAGAGTGTGATGGTGGCATAGGGCTGCCCCCTAGTGGTATATTTATATAACTAGAGTGTGATGGTGGCATAGGGCTGCCCCCTCGTGGTATATTTATATAACTAGAGTGTGATGGTGGCATAGGGCTGCCCCCTAGTGGTATAATTATATAACTAGAGTGTGATGGTGGCACAGGGCTGCCCCTAGTGGTATAATTATATAACTAGAGTGTGATGGTGGCATAGGGCTGCCCCCTAGTGGTATATTTATATAACTAGAGTGTGATGGTGGCATAGGGCTGCCCCTAGTGGTATATTTATATAACTAGAGTGTGATGGTGGCATAGGGCTGCCCCCTAGTGGTATATTTATATAACTAGAGTGTGATGGTGGCATAGGGCTGCCCCCTAGTGGTATAATTATATAACTAGAGTGTGATGGTGGCATAGGGCTGCCCCCTAGTGGTATATTTATATAACTAGAGTGTGATGGTGGCATAGGGCTGCCCCCTAGTGGCATATGTATATAACTAGAGTGTGATGGTGGCATAGGGCTGCCCCCTTGTGGTATATTTATATAACTAGAGTGTGATGGTGGCATAGGGCTGCCCCCTAGTGGTATAATTATATAACTAGAGTGTGATGGTGGCATAGGGCTGCCCCCTAGTGGTATAATTATATAACTAGAGTGTGATGGTGGCATAGGGCTGCCCCCTAGTGGTATATTTATATAACTAGAGTGTGATGGTGGCATAGGGCTGCCCCCTAGTGGTATATTTATATAACTAGAGTGTGATGGTGGCATAGGGCTGCCCCCTAGTGGTATATTTATATAACTAGAGTGTGATGGTGGCATAGGGCTGCCCCCTAGTGGTATATTTATATAACTAGAGTGTGATGGTGGCATAGGGCTGCCCCCTAGTGGTATATTTATATAACTAGAGTGTGATGGTGGCATAGGGCTGCCCCTAGTGGCATATTTATATAACTAGAGTGTGATGGTGGCATAGGGCTGCCCCCTAGTGGTATATTTATATAACTAGAGTGTGATGGTGGCATAGGGCTGCCCCCTAGTGGTATAATTATATAACTAGAGTGTGATGGTGGCATAGGGCTGCCCCCTAGTGGTATATTAATATAACTAGAGTGTGATGGTGGCATAGGGCTGCCCCCTAGTGGCATATTTATATAACCAGAGTGTGATGGTGGCATAGGGCTGCCCCCTAGTGGTATATTTATATAACTAGAGTGTGATGGTGGCATAGGGCTGCCCCCTTGTGGTATATTTATATAACTAGAGTGTGATGGTGGCATAGGGCTGCCCCCTAGTGGTATATTTATATAACTAGAGTGTGATGGTGGCATAGGGCTGCCCCTAGTGGTATAATTATATAACTAGAGTGTGATGGTGGCATAGGGCTGCCCCCTAGTGGTATAATTATATAACTAGAGTGTGATGGTGGCATAGGGCTGCCCCTAGTGGTATATTTATATAACTAGAGTGTGATGGTGGCATAGGGCTGCCCCTAGTGGTATATTTATATAACTAGAGTGTGATGGTGGCATAGGGCTGCCCCTAGTGGTATATTTATATAACTAGAGTGTGATGGTGGCATAGGGCTGCCCCCTTGTGGTATATTTATATAACTAGAGTGTGATGGTGGCATAGGGCTGCCCCCTAGTGGCATATTTATATAACCAGAGTGTGATGGTGGCATAGGGTTGCCCCTAGTGGTATATTTATATAACTAGAGTGTGATGGTGGCATAGGGCTGCCCCCTAGTGGTATAATTATATAACTAGAGTGTGATGGTGGCATAGGGCTGCCCCCTAGTGGTATATTTATATAACTAGAGTGTGATGGTGGCATAGGGCTGCCCCCTAGTGGTATATTTATATAACTAGAGTGTGATGGTGGCATAGGGCTGCCCCCTAGTGGTATAATTATATAACTAGAGTGTGATGGTGGCATAGGGCTGCCCCTAGTGGTATATTTATATAACTAGAGTGTGATGGTGGCATAGGGCTGCCCCCTAGTGGTATATTTATATAACTAGAGTGTGATGGTGGCATAGGGCTGCCCCCTAGTGGTATATTTATATAACTAGAGTGTGATGGTGGCATAGGGCTGCCCCTAGTGGTATATTTATATAACTAGAGTGTGATGGTGGCATAGGGCTGCCCCCTAGTGGTATATTTATATAACTAGAGTGTGATGGTGGCATAGGGCTGCCCCCTAGTGGTATAATTATATAACTAGAGTGTGATGGTGGCATAGGGCTGCCCCCTAGTGGTATATTTATATAACTAGAGTGTGATGGTGGCATAGGGCTGCCCCCTAGTGGTATATTTATATAACTAGAGTGTGATGGTGGCATAGGGCTGCCCCCTAGTGGTATATTTATATAACTAGAGTGTGATGGTGGCATAGGGCTGCCCCCTAGTGGTATATTTATATAACTAGAGTGTGATGGTGGCATAGGGCTGCCCCCTAGTGGTATATTTATATATCTGTGATGAGAACGTAACGTAAGCCCCAGGAGGGGGTAGAGTTCCATAATATGTTGTGTGTGTTTGTGTTGTGTGTGTTTTGTGTGTGTTGTGTGTGTGTGTTGTTTGTGTGTGTTGTGTGTGTGACGAACAGGTGCGCAGGTGATCACACATCTTCTCTCTCTCACGCACACACACACACACTCACACACACACACCCACACACACACACACACACACACACACACACACACACACACACACACACACACACACACACACACACACACACACACACACACACACACACACACACTGCAGTAGCCTCTGCCCACCAGCAAATGGTGGTAAAACCCTACACACAAGAGTTTGCAAGACATTTACTATCAAGTCTATACGGCCAAAACATTCACATTTGCTCAAAGTGTTACTCATTTTACGTGGTGCTTGTTGTTTTTCCTGGTGTCATCACTTATTGGAAAACAAGACTTATCGGAACAGACAACTTTCTTTCACTGCTTCAAAGGGAACTTGTGTGACCGACTGGGAAAGGAAGGACTTTGGTTTTGTTCTGGATTTTTCTGGACTGTTCTCTGAATTCAGGTCAACTCACTGTTCTGGACTGTTCTCTGACTTCAGGTCAACTCACTGTTCTGGACTGTTCTCTGTCTTCAGGTCAACTCACTGTTCTGGACTGTTCTCTGTCTTCAGGTCAACTCACTGTTCTGGACTGTTCTCTGTCTTCAGGTCAACTCACTGTTCTGGACTGTTCTCTGACTTCAGGTCAACTCACTGTTCTGGACTGTTCTCTGACTTCAGGTCAACTCACTGTTCTGGACTGTTCTCTGACGTCAGGTACATTTATTTTAGTAGTCTGTTAATTAAACGGTAGGATCTAACGGTTGATATAACGGTTGATAAATGGTAACGGTTGATCTAACAGTTAATATATTAGTTATTATAACGGTAGTATCTAACGGTTCAGGTGGTCATGTTTTTAACTGCTGGGTGATGCTCGAATCTAATTCCCAGTCACTTTCAGAAATCAGTCACTTTCAGATATCAGTCACTTTCAGATATCAGTCACTTTCAGATATCAGTCACTTTCAGATATCAGTCACTTTCAGATATCAGTCACTTTCAGACGTCAGTCACTTTCAGACTTCAATCACTTTCAGACATCAGTCACTTTCAGATATCAGTCACTTTCAGACTTCAGTCACTTTCAGACTTCAGTCACTTTCAGACTTCAGTCACTTTCAGACTTCAGTCACTTTCAGACATCAGTCACTTTCAGACGTCAGTCTGGACCAGGTCTTCTGTCCAGCAGCTGTGTGTTCAGATGATCACTGGGTTAAACAACATGTTCTGTCACACTGGTGTTAAATATAATGGCACTAAATACTGTTTCATTGGTGAAGATATAGAGGTGTAGAAATGGATGGAAATGAGAAGGGTTGGAGGTGGGAAGGTGTGGAAGGTGTGGGAGAGAGAGTTTAGTAAGGGCTGAGTGGAAAAGGGGGAGATAAGAGAGAAATGGTGAGAGTAAAAGAGTAGACCTGTGAATTACAGCATGTAGGGCTTCTGCTCTGGAAATTAGAGTCTGTGAACAACATAGAACCCAACTTCAGGTAATACTGTTGAAATCAATACGACTACCACAGCAGGAGATTGGGTCATACCAGAGACTACTGGTGTGTGTGTGTGTGTGTGTGTGTGTGTCAGTTATGCCTGATGCTTGCCTGCTTTTTCACAGGTGTGTGATTGTGTGTGTTCGTTTTGGAGTGTCAGTAGGGGATAAACATAGAATTTGGGTTAGGTTTATATTTTGGTTAGGTTTATATTTGGGTTAGGTTTATATTTTGCTTAAGTTTATAATTGGGTTAAGTTAAGATTTGGGTTATATTTAGATTTGGGTGAGATTTAGATTTGGGTTAGGTTTGGATTTGGGTTAGGTTTAGATTTGGGTTAGGTTTATATTTGGATTATATTTAGATTTGGGTGAGATTTAGATTTGGGTTAGGTTTAGATTTGGGTTAGGTTTAGATTTGGGTTAGGTTTAGATTTGGGTGAGATTTAGATTTGGGTGAGATTTAGATTTGGGTTAGGTTTATATTTGGGTTAGGTTTAGATTTGGGTTAGGTTTAGGGCTAGGGAGAAATGTGACCTGTCACCAATGTGTCTATGTGTAGTGTGTGTGTTTGGCCAGCAGAGGGCAGGAGTCGACTACAGTCACTGATACTACTGAATGGAAACAGGGATGAGTCAGTAGTGGGAGAGGACCTGAATGGAAACAGGGATGAGTCAGTAGTGGGGGAGGACCTGAATGGAAACAGGGATGAGTCAGTAGTGGTGGAGGACCTGAATGGAAACAGGGATGAGTCAGTAGTGGGGGAGGACCTGAATGGAAACAGGGATGAGTCAGTAGTGGTGGAGGACCTGAATGGAAACAGGGATGAGTCAGTAGTGGGGGAGGACCTGAATGGAAACAGGGATGAGTCAGTAGTGGTGGAGGACCTGAATGGAAACAGGGATGAGTCAGTAGTGGGGGAGGACCTGAATGGAAACAGGGATGAGTCAGTAGTGGTGGAGGACCTGAATGGAAACAGGGATGAGTCAGTAGTGGGGGAGGACCTGAATGGAAACAGGGATGAGTCAGTAGTGGGAGAGGACCTGAATGGAAACAGGGATGAGTCAGTAGTGGGGGAGGACCTGAATGGAAACAGGGATGAGTCAGTAGTGGTGGAGGACCTGAATGGAAACAGGGATGAGTCAGTAGTGGGGGAGGACCTGAATGGAAACAGGGATGAGTCAGTAGTGGTGGAGGACCTGAATGGAAACAGGGATGAGTCAGTAGTGGGGGAGGACCTGAATGGAAACAGGGATGAGTCAGTAGTGGGGGGAGGGACCTGAATGGGAAACAGGGATGAGTCAGTAGTGGGGGAGGACCTGAATGGAAACAGGGATGAGTCAGTAGTGGGGGAGGACCTGAATGGAAACAGGGATGAGTCAGTAGTGGTGGAGGACCTGAATGGAAACAGGGATGAGTCAGTAGTGGGGGAGGACCTGAATGGAAACAGGGATGAGTCAGTAGTGGGGGAGGACCTGAATGGAAACAGGGATGAGTCAGTAGTGGTGGAGGACCTGAATGGAAACAGGGATGAGTCAGTAGTGGGGGAGGACCTGAATGGAAACAGGGATGAGTCAGTAGTGGGGGAGGACCTGAATGGAAACAGGGATGAGTCAGTAGTGGTGGAGGACCTGAATGGAAACAGGGATGAGTCAGTAGTGGGGGAGGACCTGAATGGAAACAGGGATGAGTATTTACACTCGTACGTTTTGTACATTACGTTTTCTTATTTTTAAATAATTAAATTATTAAATAGCAGAGAAAGAGAGAGAGCGCACGGACTTTAGGAGAGATAAGCCCTGGATGATGTCTTCTCACCACAGACTGGACATACAGAACGAGGAAACAGAAGGATGTGATGGAGCATGAATAGAGAGGGTAAAGGAGGATCTAAACCCTGGCAGCGTTTTGTCACTAGAGGCCTCCTAACCACTCTAGGCAATCAATTACTTACCATTTTACACTCCTCTCCCCTTCACCTCCTCTTCACCTCCTCTCCCCTTCACCTCCTCTCCCCTTCACCTCCTCTCCCCTTCACCTCCTCTACCCTTCACCTCCTCTCCACCTCCTCTCCCCTTCACCTCCTCTCCCCTTCACCTCCTCTCCCCTTCACCTCCTCTCCCCTTCACCTCCTCTCCCCTTCACCTCCTCTCCCCTCCACCTCCTCTCCCCTTCACCTCCTCTTCACCTCCTCTCCACCTCCTCTCCCCTTCACCTCCTCTCCCCTTCACCTCCTCTCCCCTTCACCTCCTCTCCACCTCCTCTCCCCTTCACCTCTCCCCTTCACCTCCTCTCCCCTTCACCTCCTCTCCCCTTCACCTCCTCTCCCCTTCACCTCTTCTCCCTACTCTTCCACACTCTCCTCCTTTTCCTTCTCTTCTTCTCCATTAAAGAATTGATTGATGTTGGCCAGAGTGAGTTGGCGATGGAGGGAGGAAAGGAGGAGAGAACGGGAGAAAGGTGGACGAGTGCAGGAAGAGAGAGAGAAGTCAGAGGAGCTGGGAGGAGAGATCAGGATAGGTGGAGGAGTACCAGATAGTCTCACCTGCTCTCAGATTCTATCGCCCATGAAATGAAAAAAGCCACTCAGCCCAGAATTAAATGCAGCATCTTATTTCTCCTTTTCTCCTTCGATCTGTCAGTGTGTCCGTTTGCACATCTCTGGTGAAATTACATCTGCAGCACCCTCTGTTTAGCAGACTGATATACCACATATCTGGGGAGGGAGAAGATGGAGAAGATGGAGGAGAGGATGGAGGAGAGGAAGGAGGAGAGGATGGAGGAGAGGATGGAGGAGAGGATGGAGGAGAAGATGGAGGAGAGGATGGAGGAGAGGATGGAGGAGAGGATGGAGGGAGAGGATGGAGGAGAGGATGGAGGAGAGGATGGAGGAGAGGATGGAGGAGAGGATGGAGGAGAGGATGGAGAGGATGGAGAGGATGGAGGAGAGGATGGAGGAGAGGAAGGAGGAGAGGATGGAGGAGAGGATGGAGGAGAGGATGGAGGAGAGGATGGAGAGGATGGAGGAGAGGATGGAGGAGAGGATGGAGGAGAGGAAGGAGGAGAGGATGGAGGAGAGGATGGAGGAGAGGATGGAGAGGAAGGAGGAGAGGATGGAGGAGAGGATGGAGAGGATGGAGAGGATGGAGAGGATGGAGGAGAGGAAGGAGGAGAGGATGGAGGAGATGGAGAGGATGTTCTACCTGTCCTCCATCATGTTCTACCTGCCCTCCATCATGTTCTACCTGCCCTCCATCATGTTCTACCTGCCCTCCATCATGTTCTACCTGCCCTCCATCATGTTCTACCTGTCCTCCATCATGTTCTACCTGCCCTCCATCATGTTCTACCTGCCCTCCATCATGTTCTACCTGCCCTCCATCATGTTCTACCTGTCCTCCATCATGTTCTACCTGCCCTCCATCATGTTCTACCTGCCCTCCATCATGTTCTACCTGCCCTCCATCATGTTCTACCTGCCCTCCATCATGTTCTACCTGCCCTCCATCATGTTCTACCTGCCCCATCCATCATCATGTTCTACCTGTCCTCCATCATGTTCTACCTGCCCTCCATCATGTTCTACCTGCCCTCCATCATGTTCTACCTGCCCTCCATCATGTTCTACCTGTCCTCCATCATGTTCTACCTGCCCTCCATCATGTTCTACCTGTCCTCCATCATGTTCTACCTGCCCTCCATCATGTTCTACCTGTCCTCCATCATGTTCTACCTGCCCTCCATCATGTTCTACCTGCCCTCCATCATCTTCTACCTGCCCTCCATCATGTTCTACCTGCCCTCCATCATGTTCTACCTGCCCTCCATCATGTTCTACCTGCCCTCCATCATGTTCTACCTGCTCTCCATCATGTTCTACCTGCCCTCCATCATGTTCTACCTGCCCTCCATCATGTTCTACCTGCCCTCCATCATGTTCTACCTGCCCTCCATCATGTTCTACCTGCCCTCCATCATGTTCTACCTGCCCTCCATCATGTTCTTCCTGCCCTCCATCATGTTCTACCTGCCCTCCATCATGTTCTACCTGCCCTCCATCATGTTCTACCTGCCCTCCATCATGTTCTACCTGCCCTCCATCATGTTCTACCTGCCCTCCATCATGTTCTACCTGTCCTCCATCATGTTCTACCTGCCCTCCATCATGTTCTACCTGCCCTCCATCATGTTCTACCTGTCCTCCATCATGTTCTACCTGCCCTCCATCATGTTCTACCTGTCCTCCATCATGTTCTACCTGCCCTCCATCATGTTCTACCTGCCCTCCATCATGTTCTACCTGCCCTCCATCATGTTCTACCTGCCCTCCATCATGTTCTACCTGCCCTCCATCATGTTCTACCTGTCCTGCATCATGTTCTACCTGCCCTCCATCATGTTCTACCTGCCCTCCATCATGTTCTACCTGCCCTCCACCATGTTCTACCTGCCCTCCATCATGTTCTACCTGCCCTCCATCATGTTCTACCTGCCCTCCATCATGTTCTACCTGCCCTCCATCATGTTCTACCTGCCCTCCATCATGTTCTACCTGCCCTCCATCATCTTCTACCTGCCCTCCATCATGTTCTATCTGCCCTCCATCATGTTCTACCTGCCCTTCATCATGTTCTAGCTGCCCTCCATCATGTTCTAGCTGCCCTCAGCTCCAGTAAATGCATTGTCATGATTAAACACTGCCAACCTGCTCCAAACCAGACGATTGTTAATGGCAGGTCCTCTACATCGTAGCCTACAGGCAGCCATTTATTTTCAATTGATTTAACCTGCATGTTTTCTTGAATTGGCCGGGTCAGCTGCCAGAATCTCCACAGCCCAGGGACTCTGAGCTCCCACAAAGCCACAATTAACATGTAACAATCACGGTGAATAAATAACTTCTATTGTAATGGTATGTTCGGGTGATTCAACAACCCGGCCCACAGCATCCTATTGCTGACAGTCCTCTGAAGGTTAGAAGACCTGGTCCAGGTCGCTCCCATGGTCCAAACCATCTGAAAAACAAATCAACTAGTGCACGTGAGGTTTAAAACTGTGTTGAGAGTATAGCGATGTTGTTAGATGTTAGGATGAACGAGGTTAGAAAGCAGAACATGGCCTCAGCCGGTAGAACAATCTGGATTGATCTGTTGGCATCAGGTAATTGTATCTGGCCCACTCCCAGCTAAGGTCAGAGATGAGATCTACAGCCGACTCTCACAGCTCAATCACTGGCTGAGGACCAAGTTCTACCCAACAACAAATATTATGTAGATAACTGGTTCTGCAGTGGGACCAGCTCCATCTTAGCAACATAGACTGGAACCTCACCCCTACAGTTAAATATGTTAAATAAGGTGGTGTTCTTCATACTAATCTTACTAGAGTAACGCATTTCAGTCATTAACAAAACAACCTGTTACAAATGTTATGGTGCACAGAGCTAGATTGGGTTCATTTAACACAGCTGCTGGGATTTATGTAATTAGTGGAGTATTTAAGTTTTCACCTGTTTGCTTTGCATTATTATTTCAAGTCACAAGTGATTGAGGTGATAGATGTTTAGTTAGATGCTATATTGTAATTGAGGTGAGCGTTGGTTACTAGATCACTGATAGATGTTTAGTTAGATGCTATATTGTAATTGAGGTGAGCGTTGGTTACTAGATCACTGATAGATGTTTAGTTAGATGCTATATTGTAATTGAGGTGAGTGTTGGTTACTAGATCACTGATAGATGTTTAGTTAGATGCTATATTGTAATTGAGGTGAGTGTTGGTTACTAGATCACTGATAGATGTTTAGTTAGATGCTATATTGTAATTGAGGTGAGTGTTGGTTACTAGATCACTGTATGTTTAGTTGGATGCTATATTGCACACTTTTATTTATGTCAGAGTGTCAAGTTGTTCTTTCCTGTTCGTTGTACTTCAATTGAGTTATTAAAACACCACAAACAAGTTTATCCACTTTAGGCTTGGCTTGTTCTGCACTACACCATAGAAATCATGAGAGCTGGCCAATTCCAAAGGTCAGGCTAACACTTTATTTTGCCTCAAGCTGTCTGCTGTCATGAAAATAGCACCTATTACAGCTATAACAGCTAGCTTACAACTATAATAGGATTCATAATGTAATTTATTATATTTCAACATAAATGGATGTGTTTGTGTATAAAAAACAAATTATGTCCATATCATGTCTAGTATTCTGTTGGTCTTCTGCGTGCTGCATGGACTCTACAAAATCCCTGGAAACCCCTGGAGAACCCTGGAGACCCCTGGAGAACCCTGGAGACCCCTGGAGAGCCCAGCAGACCCCTGGAGACCCCTGGAGAGCCCAGCAGACCCCTGGAGAGCCCAGCAGACCCCTGGAGACCCCTGGAGAGCCCAGCAGACCCATGGAAAGCCCAGCAGACCCCTGGAGACCCCTGGGGAGCCCTGGAGACCCCTGGAGAGCCCAGCAGACCCCTGGAGAGCCCAGCAGACCCCTGGAGACACCTGGAGAGCCCAGCAGACACCTGGAGACCCCTGGAGAGCCCAGCAGACACCTGGAGAGCCCTGGAGACCCCTGGAGACACCTGGAGAACCCCTGGAGAGACCTGGAGACCCCTGGAGACCCCTGGAGAGCCCTGGAGACCTACCCGTGTGTCCCCTTTTCACTCTTTTAGTTGAATATAAATGCCTTTTTTGGGACACGTCAGTTTCTACTCTCTTGGTGTTTCTGCTTTTCTCACTCTTGTTGTGTTGCTGTGGGCTTTAAATCTGTGTGCGATTCTGAAAGGTCAAGTTAACAGACTGCATTTGTATTACGATTGGAATGCAGCCTGTGTATAGGATGTAATCCAGCCTGTGTATAGGATTGGAATTCAGCCTGTGTATAGGATTGTAATGCAGCCTGTGTATTGGATTGGAATTCAGCCTGTGTATAGGATTGGAATGCAGCCTGTGTATAGGATTGGAATGCAGCCTGTGTATAGGATTGGAATGCAGCCTGTGTATAGGATTGGAATGCAGCCTGTGTATAGGATTGGAATGCAGCCTGTGTATAGGATTGGAATGCAGCCTGTGTGTAGGATTGGAATGCAGCCTGTGTGTAGGATTGGAATGCAGCCTGTGTGTAGGATTGGAATGCAGCCTGTGTGTAGGATTGGAATGCAGCCTGTGTATAGGATTGGAATGCAGCCTGTGTGTAGGATTGGAATGCAGCCTGTGTATACTTGCCAATAGTCTCGTCACACAGAACAAAGAGGTCACACACACACACACACACACACACAAACACACACATACACAAACACACACACAAACAAACAAACACACACAAACACACACACACACACACACACACACACACACAGATAAAGAAGTAAACATGTTGACTCTATAAATTTATGTAAATGGGGAAAACAGAACAGAGAACAGGGAATACGGAGAATTGGAGGGAGAGGGAGTTGTAGAGAGAGAGAGAGAGAGATGTAGAAGGGGAGAGAGAGAGGGAGAGAGAGAGGGAGAGAGAGAGAAAGAGAGAGGGAGAGAGGGAGAGAGAGATGTAGAGAGAGAGGGAGAGAGCGGGGGAGAGGGAGAGAGAGAGGGGGAGAGAGAGAGAGAGAGAGGAAGATAAGGGAGAGAGGGAGAGAGAGAGAGGGAAATGTAGAGAGAGGGAGACATGTAGACTATGAGAATGTATTCAAGGATTCAAGGGTGTTTATTTGTCATTACAATAACAGGTTATGCAATGAAATGCTCCCAAATACAATGTGATGCCACTTCACTATGGTGAAATTATCTGAAGATCCTAGAAATGGAAGGAGAGAGCAAAAGAGAGAGGAGTGATACCTTAAAATAGAGGGAGAGAGGAGTGTAATTCTGTTCAGGAGTGTGTGTTATGGGCATCTGGAACCGTTTTATTAACTCAGAACAGACAGTATATACATCATACTAGCACTATACCGTGTGTGTGTGTGTGCGCCTGTGCCTGTGTGTGTGTCTGTGTGTCTGTGTGTCTGTGTGTCTGTGTGTCTGTGTGTCTGTGTGTCTGTGTCTGTGTCTGTGCGTGTGCGTTTGCTTGTGTATTCCTTTGTGTGTGTGTGTCTGTGTGTTTCTATTGGTTATAGATTATTCCTGTTAGTGTCTGTTGCCGATAATGGTTGGACATTGGCAGCTCTCTCTCTCCCTCTCTCTCTCTCCCTCTCTCTCTCTCTCTCTCTCTCTCTCCTCTCTCTCTCTCTCTCTCTCTTTTCCTTTTCCTCTCTCTTCTCCTGTTTCCTCTTCTATCTCTTCCTATGGTAATAATGTAGTGTGTGTCTTGAGCAGAGAAGAGGAAACTGATCCATCTCTCCTCCATTAGAAGAGAAGTGGTTCCCATCAGGCCATGATTGGTTTTGTATAGAGCTATCAGACCACAGTGTTCACCCAATAGAATGTAATGGAGAATGAAGGTCCTGCCAATAGCTATATGCCTATAGCAAGACTCCAGCCGTTGTTCTGTTGTCCTACAAACTCATATTTGGGACGTCTTCTTCCCTGACGAGAATCTGCCTTGATCAGCCTCTTTCTATCTGCATGTCATTCTCTATTTCTGTATCTATCAATTTCATTTGAGGTAGAAGACACAAACGACACAAAACAAATTGTTCTCAAACAGTCACTTTTTGGACTGTGCTGAAACTGGGAGAAGTCTGTTTTTCTACCCAGAGACACAGATGTGGTCAATTAGAGGCAGCTATATAAAGTTCACTAACAAGTAATTAGAGGCAGCTATATAAAGATCACTATCAGGTAATTAGAGGCAGTTATATAAAGATCCCTAGCAGGTAATTCGAGGCAGCTATATAACGATTACTATCAGGTAATTAGAGGCAGCTATATAAATATCACTATCAGGTAATTAGAGGCAGCTATATAAAGATCACTATCAGGTAATTAGAGGCAGCTATATAAAGATCCCTAGCAGGTAATTAGAGGCAGCTATATAAATATCACTATCAGGTAATTAGAGGCAGCTATATAAAGATCACTAGCAGGTAATTAGAGGCAGCTATATAAAGATCACTATTAGGTAATTAGAGGCAGCTATATTAATATCACTATCAGGTAATTAGAGGCAGCTATATAAAGATCACTATTAGGTAATTAGAGGCAGCTATATTAATATCACTATCAGGTAATTAGAGGCAGCTATATAAAAATACACTTCCAAGCAGAATTCCAAGCAGACTCTCTCCTGTCTCTTCCACTCTCTCTCTTTCTCTCAGCTCTCCCCTGTCTCTTCCACCCATATATACCCCCTATATCCATGTAACCCTAGATATATATCCTATTCATATTTTTAAACAGTGTGTTGTTGTGATGACATAGATTGATGGTGACATTTATCTCTATGCTATTGTGTCATTTCAGAACACATACTGGTTTCTGTTGTATTTGTGTCCATGAATTGTAGTATTTTTTTTAAATGTTTTTGTTTATAGCATTACGCTAGCTCCCACAACCAGAGGGGGCCTCATATGTAAATGAGAACTTTTTTTTAATTGACTTGTCTAGTTAAATTAACTTAATCATGATGGATTATGTTTCTAACCACCTACCGACACAGAGGAACCAAATGATGGGTTTACCGCTTGGCAAGGACATAACTGGTCAGATGTGACTGTGTGTTTGTGACGTGTGAGTGTGACGTGTGTGTGTGTGTGTGTGTTTGTGACGTGTGTGTGTGTGTTTGTGACGTGTGTTGCTGGTCCCTCACTGGAATCAAACCCACAATCATGGGATTACAAATGTCATGTTCTAACAATAGAATGAAGGAGAAGAAATAAATCAGGTGTAGGAAAAATAAATAGGGTGCAGGAGAAATAAATCAGGTGTAGGAAAAATAAATAAGGTGTAGGAAAAATAAATAAGGTGTAGGAAAAATAAATCAGGTGTAGGAAAAAAATAAAAGGGTGTAGGAAAAATAAATCAGGTGTAGGAAAAATAAATCAGGTGTAGGAAAAATAAATCAGGTGTAGGAAAAATAAATAGGGTGTAGGAAAAATAAATCAGGTGCAGGAAAAATAAATCAGGTGTAGGAAAAATAAATCAGGTGTAGGAAAAATAAATCTTGTGTAGGAAAAATAAATCAGGTGTAGGAAAAATAAATAAGGGAAGGAAAAATAAAAAGGGTGTAGGA
>CM055752.1:647978-672349 GCA_029465975.1 Dallia pectoralis
GTCACACAATCTGGGCGCACATAATACACACAACCGACAAATACAGCTGTGAAGCCTGATGAAGTCATACATATTAGAAATAATAAAATCATATATTATACTTACATAAATATTCGCACCATAAAGCTATCCTGAACAACACTAGATAGAATGCAATGATACAATAACAAAAAGTAAAGGCCCTCTGATAGATAGGTGTTTGTTATCATGCAATGCAGCTGTTTGTTAATGCTGTCATACAGTCGCTGTCAAGGCAATGATGTCATGCTAAATGTTATTATAAGCAATGTTGTCATGTTAAATGTTGTCATGCAATATTATTGATATGATTGCTTGCTCATATAAATGTAAACAGGCCATCTGGTCCGTCAACACGACCAAACAAGGGAATTCTGCAAACACGTCTCTTTGTTTTCATAAATATATTCCATGTGTCATATATCTACATCAGGCTATTCAAATACTATGTGTCATACCTCCTGTCCAGCACTATGTCATATGCCCAAGAATCCAGCACTATCTATTTGTCATACATCAGGCACTACCCATGTGTCATATACATCAGGCAATTATCTGTGTGTCATATCCCATATTCAGGGCACTATTCCATGTGTCATATATCTACATCCAGCACTCCATGTCATCTCTCCATCCGTTACTCATGTGTCATACTCTACATCCAGCTCCATGTGTCATATTTCTTGGCATTCAGCACTACCCATGTGTCATATACCTGTACATTTCAGCACTAGTCTATGTGTCATATCCAGCATCAGGGCACTCACCCATGTCATACTAGTCAGGGCACTCAGTCTATGTCATATCTCTACATTCAGCACTAGCCCATGTCATATCTCTGTTCAGCACTATCTATGTCATATATCTAGACTGTTCAGCCCATGTGTCATATACTCCAAGATCAGGGCATTATCTATGTGTCACAGCAGCCCAGACAAGCACCATCTGGCGAGATTACACCCCAAGATCAGCCTGTGGCTCCAAGAGGTCACTTTCCCGCATGGTGGGATGTGGGCAGGTGCAGCTGCCTGAATGTAGCCAGGTACTGCGCTGGCCGGGCGACCTTTGCCGCACTGGCTGCTGCAGCCTGGTACCAGAGTGATGGAGAGAGCGAAGAGACAGAGCAGAGGGGCAAAGAGAAGAGAGAGATAGAGCAGAGAGGAAGTTTATGAGCAGAGAGCAGAGAGGAGGCAGAGAGGAGCAGAGAGGAGCAGAGAGAGTAGAGAGGAGGAGGACAGAGAGTAGAGAGGAGTAGGAGAAGGGAATGGTGGGTTGGCACAAACCACCAGATCAAAATATAGGTTGGCACAAACCACCGCACCGTAACAGGTTACACGAAACCGCACCGTAACAGGCCAAGCACCAGTCACCAGACCGGGCAGGCCGGGCACAAACCACCGCACTGCACAGGTTGGCACACCGCACTGCAACAAAGGCTTGGCACAAACCACCAGATCAATAGGTTACACAAACCACCAGACTGTAATATAGGCACAACCACCAGATCAGGCCAGCACAGTCCACAGACCGTGACAGCAAGGCACAAATGGTTGCTATCCACCAGACCGTGGGCCAGGTTGGCACAAACCACTGAATGTAAGTTATAATAACCATACCTAACACCAAGACTGTTATGACAGGAAAAGTTGCAGTCCTCCAAAACCACCTAAAATATCTTCCCAGACATTGGTATTTGTCTCCCCTACATGATACACTCATGCCATCATAGAGATTTATCGCACACACACACATGACACATTAGCCAGAGAGGAGAGACGCACACACAAAATACTAGAACATGCATTATCATCTTCAAATACATGAGGAACATGACACTCTCAGAGTCTCCAGCCCAGTCAGAGGGCAGGGCCTGGAAGGCGAGAGAGCAGATCGAGCAGACGCATCTTGCAATTGAAAGGAAATGTTATTGAATCAGAAAATGCACTGGAGAAATTAGAAAATATTGATTTTCACATTTCATTTCAGTTTGGATGCCCTGAATATACTGGGGTTTTCTTCATACCTTTCCTCCTCAAGCACTCACCTGTCCTCTTCCCACACCACTCGTCCTCTTCCTCCTCGCTCACTCTGTCTCTTTTCTTCCTCAAGTTACTCACTCTGTCCTCTTTTTTTCTTCCTCGTTACCTGATACTCCCTGTCCTCTTTCTCTCTCTGCCATTCACCTTCTCCGGCACTCACCTAACCTTTTCTCTTTCCTCGTTATCTCAATCTGCCCTCTTAGTTCTCCGCTACTCCTCACTCCTGTCCTTCTTTTTCTTCTCGCTATCTTCACTCTGTCCTCATTTCTCTCCGTTATGCTCACTCTGTCATCTTACTCTTCCGCACATTTCTGTTCTTCTTTTTTCTTCCTCGTTGTATTTCTGTTCTCTTTTTCTCCCTGCCACTGCTTCCGGCTAGTTCACTTCCTGTCCTCTTAGCCTCTCCGCCCGCTACCCTCGCACCACTCTGTCCTCGCTCCGCACCCACCCCCGTCATCTTATCTCTCTGCCTACCTGTCATCTAGTCCCTCGTTGGCCACTTCCTTTTCTTCCTCCGTTGTCTTTCACTCTGTCCTCTTTTCCGCACCGTCCTTTCCGCACCACTCTTCTCCGCTACTCACTCTGTCCTTCCGCTACTCAATCTGTCCTCTTATATCTTCTTCAAGCGCTCATTTCCGTCCTCTTTTTCTCTCCGGTTACCCACTCTGTCCTCAGCTTCCTCCGCCCACTCTGCTCTGTCTAGTCTTCCTCCGGCTATATCTTCACTTCCCTGTCCTTTTCTCCTCGCGCCACTTCCGTTCTCTTTTTCTTCCGGCTTATCTTCACTCTGTCCTTCTTTTTTCTTCCTGCTATACTCTGTCTCCATCTGCTATCTTCACTGTCCTTCTTTTCCGCTACTCTGTCCTTCTCCAAGCATTCACTTCCGTCATCTTACCTCGCCCACTCTGTCCTCCTTTCTCTCCTCAGCCACCTGTCTCCTGTCCTTCTTTTCGGCTAGCTCACTTCCAACACCTTGCCTCGGCTCACTCCTGTCTCCTTCCTGTGCTTTCCTTCTGTCCTTTCTTTTATGTCTTCCTGCTTCCTGTCCTTGTTCCTCCAGCCTTCCTTCCTTTATCTCCTGCTTCTCTGTCCTTATCTCTCCTGCTCTCCATTACCTGCTCTCTCTGTCCGTCCTCCTGCTCTCTGCCTCCTGTCTTCTCTCCTGCCTTCCTGCCCTGCCTTCCATCTCCAGCCTTCTTCCTCCATCTGTACCTGCTCTTCCTTCTGTCCTCTATCTTCCTGCTCTCTGTCCTTCTGAGGCCCGCTTCCTCTGTCCTCCTTATCTCTCCCTTGCCCTCCTGCCCGCCTGTCTCTCAACTCATTCCTGCCTCCTCTGCCCTCTGCCTGTCCTCCAGTCTCTTCCTGCTTCCTCTGTCCTTCCATCTCTCCAGCCTCTCTGTCCTCTTATCTCTCCTGCTCTCCTGTCCTCTTGCCCTGTCCTCAATCTTCCCTGCTTTCTCTGTCCTCCATCTTCCTGCTTTCCTCTGTCCTCTGATCTTCCTGCCTCTGTCCCATTCTCTCCTTGCTTCTCTGGGTGTCCTCTTATCTCCAGCCTCTGTCCTCCAGCTGAGCCTCTCATGCCCTCTTATCTCCTCCTGTTTCTCTGTCCTTCTTATCTCTGTTTCATGTCCCCATCTCAGCCTGTCCCACTTTCTGCTTCTTCTGTCCTGATCTCCTGCTTCTGTCCTTCTTACGCACAGATTCTGATCTGTAGATCGTCCCACCACGGGGTTTGATCCTCTGAAGCCTGGAGGGATATGTTAGAGGACAGAAAGAGATAGCGACAATATATGCCCACAGACATGCACTGATGCGCCTAAACACACACTGTTTAATATGCTTGTCCTGAGGTTGTAATTGAGATCAAATATACGGAGAATCTGCAGCTGGGAAACATCTTAAACATTATTTCTTCACATCTCAAATACTTGGTGTATGTTGCACAGTAGTCCACAGCAGAGCCTCATTACACAGTTGGCACAGTTCATTACAGTTACACAGTTCACACACACATTGTCCCACACAGTTGCACAGCCCACACAGTTACATTGCCCATTACACAGTTAGCCAGCCTTTATACAGCATTGCCCATTATAGTTACAGTTATGTTCATTGCCACAGTTAGCACAAATTTATATTGGTGATATCCATACAGTTACACAGCTCATTGCTATTAGTATATTCATACACAGTTATACAGCCCATAATTAGTTCCATTGCCAGTTAATAAACTGCTGTTATATTACACAAACCATTACCAGTCCATTATACAGACTGAGTTACCCAGTCTCACACATAGCCAGTACAAACCCACACAGGGCTACACAGTCCCACAGTTAATGTCCCATTACACAATACATTGTCCCATACTGTCCATACACACTTCATACACAGCATACAGTTCATTGTTGTTGGTAAATCTACATGACAGTTACACTGATACCAGTCTATTACATATTCGCATACACCTAAAACTGAGTTTTAGTTACACTGAAGCATATTGACTCAGTCCGAAAGTTCGCACATGGCCACCATAACTGATATTCACTCTGGAAGATTATTCAACATCATAACTGAAGTTGTTTCACTTCGCACCCAAAACTGATGCCACACCACTCAAGATGATAAGCCCATCATAACCGAAGCGTTGGCCTCACCTCAAGCATCACCCATCATAACCGAAGGTTGCCCACTGGGACTCAAAACCGACGCCAGCCACACCCACCAAGATGATATAACCGAAGGTTGGCTCACCTCTTGCGTTAGCGCGTGAGTCTTACTGCTTGCATGAAGACCGCCTTCGATGACACACTGCACATTGATTGTTTGACCATCACAGACGCAGCTTGATCGAGGCACAACCATATGGCGTGAGTTTGTTCAGCATTTATGAGATATGCACGACATCATAAGCTTCATTAGCTATGGATCTTAATGATTTCAATACATTATTTAACATGATTAAAGACTGCATTATGTCAGTATTTTATTATTCAAAGATGTAATACTACTGACTGAATATTAAAAATAAAATTTAATAATATAATATATACATCTTCAGATGCTAATTTAAATGGAAGACTTAAAAGAAAGAAAATAAATGAAAGAAATAAACAAAGTTACCAAAACAAACCAACAGTCAAAAACAAACAAATGAACAAACAACAAATGTGTATTCACATGAAGTGGGGTCATGACCGGAGACAACCAGGGAGGAGACGGAGAAGGGTGGCGGAGGAGGAGGCGGTAGGAGAACGTTGGAAAGACAGATATTTGCAATATCTGCAACATCTGTTGTTGTCCAGAGTGAGGAAACACAGGCGATACAGACAGACAGACATATAGATAGACAGGGCACATAGACATTACTCACACTATACAGACACACAGATTGCACACACACACATATATCATATTTGCATTCACATACATATTTAATACCAGGCTGAGGCTGACATGATGAGCTGACACACATTTGTCATATTTACACATTACAAATATTATTGACAGATATATATATTATATAGACATTAAATGACACAAATACATTATTATAGGCACATTAGATACACACATACACATTATACACACACACACACACACAATATTACACACACACACACACACACACATAGACAGACAGAGAGATAGACAGATAGACACAGCCAAACAGACACAACAGACAGATAGACAGAGACATAGAGCATTACACACAGACATAGACACATAGACATTAGACAGACATTCAGCCAGAGCACACAGACAGATTGGTTGAGATATGGAGTTGAGATATGGAGTCGTTGCACCTCTTCTCTGGACTGTGGAACCAACCTGTTGATTGTGTTTTTGGACCACAATGCACCCTGTTTTTATTTTTCCCTTCTGTCAGCTGTGATTTTACTGGAATGACTTCATGATTGGTTGATTTGATATGTTTTTATTTGGTTTATGATTCTGTTTCTGCGTTGCTTTTCTAGGCCAGGGTGGGGATGTGTCTGTCTGTCTGTGTGTCTGTCTGTGTGTCTGTCTGTGTGTCTGTCTGTGTGTCTGTCTGTGTGTCTGTCTGTGTGTCTGTCTGTCTGTGTGTCTGTGTGTCTGTGTGTCTGTGTGCCTGCCTGTCTGTCTGTCTGTCTGTCTGTTTGTGTGTCTGTTTGTGTGTCTGTCTGTCTGTCTCTCTGTCTGTCTGTCTGTGTGTGTGTGTGTGTGTGTGTGTGTGTGTGTGTGTGTGTGTGTGTGTGTGTGTGTGTGTGTGTGTGTGTGTGTGTGTGTGTGTGTGTGTGTGTCTGTGTGCCTGCCTGTCTGTCTGTCTGTTTGTGTGTCTGTTTGTGTGTCTGTCTGTCTGTCTCTCTGTCTGTCTGTGTGTGTGTGTGTGTGTGTGTGTGTGTGTGTGTGTGTGTGTGTGTGTGTGTGTGTGTGTGTGTGTGTGTGTGTGTGTGTGTGTGTGTGTGTGTGTGTGTGTGTGTGTGTGTCTGTGTGTCTGTGTGTGTGTGTGTGTGTCTGTGTGCCTGTCTGTCTGTATGTCTGTCTGTCTGTCTGTCTGTCTGTGTGTCTTTCCTCACTCTGGACAATAACTGGATGTTGCAGAATGTTGCAAACATGTCTGTCTTTCCAACGTTCTCCACCACCACCTCCTCCTCCACCACCTTCTCCTCCACCATCTCCTCCACCAGTTTAATCTCCAGTGCATGACCCTTCATGTGAATACACATTTGTTTGTTTGTTTGTTTGTTTGTTTTTTATTTGTTGGTTTGTTTTTGAGTGGCTTTTGTTTTGTTTCTTTTCATTTATTTTTCTTTCTTTTTTTAAAGTGTTCAGAACTAGAGTTAGCATGCAAGAGATTGTATAAAAGATGCAAATATATTTATATTTATTAGTTTATTTTTGCTTTGTTTGAATTGTTAAGTATTTATGTTTGGATAATAAAATACTGACATGTGCTGGATGTTTGTCATGACAAATGAAATGTATTGAAAGTCATTAAGGTCCACATAATGACATGAAAGCATGATGTGTTTTTATACACACTGAATTATTTGAATAAGCTTCACTGCTTTTGGACATGCACTGATCCAAGCCCGTCTGTGATAGGTCAACAATGCAACAGCACGGGTATTGACCAATAAGAAGACGGTCAACCCTTATGCAAACGGTAAGACTCACTTGGCTTTAGGGGGTGGGGCTTAACCTTCAGTTATGATGGGCTTATCATGCTTGAGTGGGTGTGGCTAAAGCATCAGTTTTGAAAAGGTTATTATGCTTGAGGGGGTGGGGCTTAACCTTCAGTTATGATGGGCTGATAATGCTTGAGGGGGTGGGGCTTAACCTTCAGTTATGATGGGCTTATCATGCTTGAGTGGGTGTGGCTAAAGCATCAGTTTTGAAAAGGTTATTATGCTTGAGGGGGTGGGGCTTAACCTTCAGTTATGATGGGCTGATAATGCTTGAGGGGGTGGGGCTTAACCTTCAGTTATGATTGGCTTATCATGCTTGAGGGGGTGTGGCTAAAGCTTCAGTTTTGAAAAGGTTATTATGCTTCAGGGGGTGTGGCTAAAGCTTCAGTTTTGAAAAGGTTATTATGCTTGAGCTGTGTATGGGACTGGGTATGGGACTGTGTAGCTGTGTATGAGGTTGTGTAGCTGTGTATGGGGCTGTGTAGCTGTGTATGGGGTTGTGTAGCTGTGTATGGGACTGGGTATGGGACTGTGTAGCTGTGTATGGGACTGTGTAGCTGTGTATGGGACTGTGTAGCTGTGTATGGGACTGTGTAGCTGTGTATGGGACTGTGTAGCTGTGTGTGGGACTGGGTATGGGACTGTGTATCTGTGTATGGGACTGGGTATGGGACTGTGTAGCTGTGTATGAGGTTGTGTAGCTGTGTGTGGGACTGGGTATGGGGCTGTGCAACTGTGTATGGGGCTGTGTAGCTGTGTATGGGGCTGTGTAGCTGTGTATGGGACTGTGTAGCTGTGTATGGGACTGTGTAACTGTGTATGGGGCTGTGTAACTGTGTATGGGGCTGTGTAACTGTGTATGGGGCTGTGTAACTGTGTATGGGGCTGTGTAACTGTGTATGGGGCTGTGTAACTGTGTATGGGGCTGTGTAACTGTGTATGGGACTGTGTAGCTGTGTATGGGACTGTGTAACTGTGTATGGGACTGTGTAACTGTGTATGGGGCTGTGTAACTGTGTAGGACTTGCTGTGCAACACTGCACCCATTGTTTGGGAATGGTTTGAAGAAGTAGTAATTTAAGATGTTTCCCAGCTTCCAGATTCTCCCGATACTATTTGATCTCAATTACAACCTCAGGACCAAAAGCATATTAGGCAGGTGGTCGTAATGTTTAGGCGCATCAGTGTGTATTACCTCTAATGTAACAGGCATATGACATCACTTTATCTCTTTCTGTCTCTCTCTGTTTCTCCCTCCAGGCTGGAAGTTAAACCCAGTAGTTGGGACGATCTACAGTCCAGAATTCTATGCAGGTAAGAGGACAGAGAAAACAGGAGAGATAAGAGGACAGAGGAAACAGGAGAGATAAGAGGACAGAGGAAACAGGAGAGATAAGAGGACATAGGAAACAGGAGAGATAAGAGGACAGAGGAAACAGGAGAGATAAGAGAACATAGGAAACAGGAGAGATAAGAGGACAGAGGAAACAGGAGAGATAAGAGGACAGAGGAAACAGGAGAGATAAGAGGACAGAGGAAACAGGAGAGATAAGAGGACAGAGGAAACAGGAGAGATAAGAGGACAGAGGAAACAGGAGAGATTAGAGGACAGAGGAAACAGGAGAGATAAGAGGACAAAGGAAACAGGAGAGATAAGAGGACAGAGGAAACAGGAGAGATAAGAGGACAGAGGAAACAGGAGAGATAAGAGGACAGAGGAAACAGGAGAGATAAGAGGACAGAGGAAACAGGAGAGATAAGAGGACAGAGGAAACAGGAGAGATAAGAGGACAGAGGAAACAGGTGAGATAAGAGGAGAGAGGAAACAGGAGAGATAAGAGGACAGAGGAAACAGGAGAGATAAGAGGACAGAGGAAACAGGAGAGATAAGAGGACAGAGGAAACAGGTGAGATAAGAGGAGAGAGGAAACAGGAGAGATAAGAGGACAGAGGAAACAGGAGAGATAAGAGGACAGAGGAAACAGGAGAGATAAGAGGACAGAGGAAACAGGAGAGATAAGAGGACAGAGGAAACAGGATAGATAAGAGGACAGAGGAAACAGGAGAGATAAGAGGACAGAGGAAACAGGTGAGATAAGAGGAGAGAGGAAACAGGAGAGATAAGAGGACAGAGGAAACAGGAGAGATAAGAGGACAGAGGAAACAGGAGAGATAAGAGGACAGAGGAAACAGGAGAGATAAGAGGACAGAGGAAACAGGAGAGATAAGAGGACAGAGTGAGGTAACGGGAGAGATAAGATGACAGAGTGAGGTAACGGGAGAGAAAAGAGGACAGAGTGAGGTAACAGGAGAGAAAAGAGGACAGAGTGAGGTAACGGGAGAGATAAGATGACAGAGTGAGGTAACGGGAGAGAAATGAGGACAGAGTGAGGTAACAGGAGAGAAAAGAGGACAGAGTGAGGTAACGGGAGAGATAAGAGGACAGAGTGAGGTAACGGGAGAGAAAAGAGGACAGAGTGAGGTAACGGGAGAGAAAAGAGAACAGAGTGAGGTAACGGGAGAGAAAAGAGGACAGAGTGAGGTAACGGGAGAGATAAGATGACAGAGTGAGGTAACGGGAGAGAAATGAGGACAGAGTGAGGTAACGGGAGAGAAAAGAGGACAGAGTGAGGTAACGGGAGAGATAAGAGGACAGATTGAGGTAACGGGAGAGAAAAGAGGACAGAGTGAGGTAACGGGAGAGAAAAGCGGACAGAGTGAGGTAACGGGAGAGAAAAGAGGACAGAGTCAGGTAACGGGAGAGAAAAGAGGACAGAGTGAGGTAACGGGAGAGAAAAGAGGACAGAGTGAGGTAACGGGAGAGAAAAGAGGACAGAGTGAGGTAACGGGAGAGATAAGATGACAGAGTGAGGTAACGGGAGAGATAAGATGACAGAGTGAGGTAACGGGAGAGAAATGAGGACAGAGTGAGGTAACGGGAGAGAAAAGAGGACAGAGTGAGGTAACGGGAGAGATAAGAGGACAGAGTGAGGTAACGGGAGAGAAAAGAGGACAGAGTGAGGTAACGGGAGAGAAAAGAGAACAGAGTGAGGTAACGGGAGAGAAAAGAGGACAGAGTGAGGTAACGGGAGAGATAAGATGACAGAGTGAGGTAACGGGAGAGAAATGAGGACAGAGTGAGGTAACGGGAGAGAAAAGAGGACAGAGTGAGGTAAGAGGGCAGATTGAGGTAACGGGAGAGAAAAGAGAGTAAGAGAGGCAGATTGAGGTAACGGGAGAGAAAAGAGGACAGAGTGAGGTAACGGGAGAGAAAAGAGGACAGAGTGAGGTAACGGGAGAGAAAAGAGGACAGAGTGAGGTAATGGGAGAGAAAAGAGGACAGAGTGAGGTAATGGGAGAGAAAAGAGGACAGAGTGAGGTAACGGGAGGGAAAAGGGGAGGTATGAAGAAAACCCCAATTGTATTTTTCAAGGGCATCAAAAGACTGAAATAAATGTAAATCAATATTTCTAATTTCTCCAGACGTTCATTTTCCTAATTCAATGCACATTCCTTTAATTGCAAGATGGCGTCATATCGATCTGCTTTCCTCTCACCATTCAAACCCCCCCCACCCCTCGCCCTCTGATAGGCTGTTTCTGAGTGTGTGTGTTTATATGTGTGTATTTGGGGTGTGTGTGTTTCTGTGTGTGTGTTTCTGCGTGTGTGTTTTGGTGTGTGCGTCTCTCTCTCTCTGTGTGTGTGTGTGTGTGTGTGCATTCTTTCAAATCTCTATGATTAATGAGTGTATCATGTAGGGATAAATATATGTCTGGGAGATGTTTTTAGGTGGTTTGGAGGACTGGCTTTTCCTGTCATAGTTTTGGTCTTGGTTGTTAGACATGGTTTGTGCCAACCTATATTACAGTCTGGTGGTTTGTGCCAACCTATATTACAGTCTGGTGGTTTGTGCCAACCTATATTACAGTCTGGTGGTTTGTGCCAACCTTTATTACGGTCTGGTGGTTTGTGCCAACCTATATTACAGTCTGGTGGTTTGTGCCAACCTATATTACAGTCTGGTGGTTTGTGCCAACCTATATTACAGTCTGGTGGTTTGTGCCAACCTTTATTACAGTCTGGTGGTTTGTGCCAACCTATATTACAGTCTGGTGGTTTGTGCCAACCTATATTACAGTCTGGTGGTTTGTGCCAACCTATATTACAGTCTGGTGGTTTGTGCCAACCTATATTACAGTCTGGTGGTTTGTGCCAACCTATATTACAGTCTGGTGGTTTGTGCCAACCTACCCCTCATTCCCTTCTCTACTCCTCTCTACTCCTCTCTGTCTCCTCTCTACTCCTCTCTACTCCTCTCTGCTCCTCTCTACTCCTCTCTACTCCTCTCTGCTTCTCTCTACTCCTCTCTGCTCCTCTCTGCTCCTATCTCTCTCTCTCTCACTGCCCCTCTGTCTGTCTCTTCACTCTCTCCATCACTCTAGTACCAGGCTTCCCCTACCCAGCAGCCAGTGCGGCTGCTTTCAGAGGGGCTCATCTCAGAGGTCGCGGGCGAACGGTGTACAACACATTCAGAGCAGCTGCACCCCTGCCCCACATCCCTGCATACGGAGGGTGAGTGTGCTGTCCCCCCCTGCTGGGCCAGTGCTGGGCCCTGATGTAGAGATATGTCATATAGATAGTGCCCTGATGTAGATATATGACACATAGATAGTGCCCTGATGTAGATATATGACACATAGATAGTGCTGGATGTAGATATATGACACATAGATAGTGCTGGATGTAGAGATATGACACATAGATAGTGCTGGATGTAGAGATATGACACATAGATAGTGCCCTGATGTAGATATATGACACATAGATAGTGCCCTGATGTAGATATATGACACATAGATAGTGCTGGATGTAGATATATGACACATAGATAGTGCTGGATGTAGAAATATGACACATAGATAGTGCTGGATGTAGAGATATGACACATAGATAGTGCTGGATGTAGAGAGATGACACATAGATAGTGCTGGATGTAGATATATGACACATAGATAGTGCCTAGATGTAGAGATATGACACATAGATAGTGCCCTGATGTGGATATATGACACATAGATAGTGCCCTGATGTACATATATGACAAATAGATAGTGCTGGATGTAGATATATGACACATAGATAGTGCTGGATGTAGAGATATGACACATAGACAGTGCCCTGATGTAGATATATGACACATAGATATGACATAGAAATAAAGACAGTGTTTGCAGAACTCCCTTTGTTTGGTCGATGTTTATTGGACAAACTAACCTGTTTACATTTAGCATGACAACATTTAGCATGACAACATTTAGCATGACAACATTTAGCATGACAACATTTAGCATGACAACATTTAGCATGACATCATTTAGCATGACAACATTTAGCATGACAACATTTAGCATGACAACATTTAGCATGATAACAAGCACTAATATAGAGGCCTTTGCTTTTGTTGTGGCTCATTTGTATCTATTTGCATTCTATCTAGTGTTGTTTACCAGGATGGCTTTTATGGTGCAGATATTTATGTAAGTATTAATATATGATTTTATTATTTCTAATATGGTATGACTGTCAAAAGACTTTGTATGACGTCGGTTGTGTGGCGCCGGTTGTGTGGCGCCGTTGTGTGACGCTAGAACCTGCTGGTGGTGGTGTGTGTGTGTGTGTGTGTGTGTGTGTGTGTGTGTGTGTGTGTGTGTGTGTGTGTGTGTGTGTGTGTGTGCACAGCTAATGTTGGCGTTACATCAATTCAATCAGTGCTCTATTGTAGAGAATATCGGAATCTGTTTCAAGACAGTAATGGCAAATTAATCTTGGAAAACCAATATGACACTTCAATGAAAAATGAATCTACTTCCTTTTATTAGATACATGTTTTAAATCAATGCACTATTGATTGTGTGAAATAATTAATATAGCACATAGAAATATTTATATTGCAATGATTTGATATTGAGTCACACACCAGTGGTGTGTTATTCATTAACTGTTCTGTGATCAGTCATTACGCCTGTGTGTATGTTTGAAGAACTTCAAAACAGACAGAATACCAATTTTACGAAAAATGAATAATGAAAGTTATTAACCCTTAATTTTTCTTCTGTGTGTGTGTGAACGCGTGCGCATGTGTGTGTGTGTGTGTGTGTGTGTGTGTGTGTGTGTGTGTGTGTGTGTGTGTGTGTGTGTGTGTGTGTGTGTGTGTGTGTGTGTGTGTTTCCAGGGTGGTTATGCAGCCTACAGATATGCTCAGCCTGCTGCCACAGCTGCTGCCTACAGTGACAGGTAGGATATGACTCCTCTATCTAGGTAGGATATGACTCCTCTATCTAGGTAGGATATGCCTCCTCTATCTAGGTAGGATATGACTCCTCTATCTAGGTAGGATATGCTCCTCTATCTAGGTAGGATATGCCTCCTCTCTCCTCCTCTAGGTCTATCTAGGTAGGATATGCCTCCTCTCTCCTCCTCTATCTAGGTAGGATATGCCTCCTCTCTCCTCCTCTATCTAGGTAGGATATGACTCCTCTCTCCTCCTCTATCTAGGTAGGATATGACTCCTCTCTCCTCCTAGGTAGGATATGACTCCTCTCTCCTCCTCTAGGTAGGATATGACTCCTCTCTCCTCCTCTATCTAGGTAGGATATGCCTCCTCTCTCCTCCTCTATCTAGGTAGGATATGACTCCTCTCTCCTCCTCTATCTAGGTAGGATATGACTCCTCTCTCCTCCTCTATCTAGGTAGGATATGCATCCTCTCTCCTCCTCTATCTAGGTAGGATATGCCTCCTCTCTCCTCCTCTATCTAGGTAGGATATGACTCCTCTCTCCTCCTCTATCTAGGTAGGATATGACTCCTCTCTCCTCCTCTATCTAGGTAGGATATGACTCCTCTCTCCTCCTCTATCTAGGTAGGATATGACTCCTCTCTCCTCCTCTATCTAGGTAGGATATGACTCCTCTCTCCTCCTCTATCTAGGTAGGATATGACTCCTTTCTCCTCCTCTATCTAGGTAGGATATGCCTCCTCTGTCCTCCTCTATCTAGGTAGGATATGACTCCTCTATCTAGGTAGGATATTGGTGTTCTAGTTTGTTTTCCAACCACATGGGCCAGTCCACTGTAACTTACACCTGTGGATTGAATGTTTTACTGTTTCATTATTCATGGATCTTTATAATTACTGGCAGAAACAGGTGAAAATGCTCCATGGCAATCAGCCTAAGACAAGAAAACAACATGTTCTAGATAAAACCAAGAGGTTTGCTGAGCGAGGACAGGAACTTGTATTATTGGTCAATATCTGGTTATTGCCATGACAACCCTAGTGTTCAGGTGTTCTAGGGCCAGATGTTGGATCTGTTCTAAGCATACATACCTGGTTAAATAATGATCTGTTCTAAGCATACATACCTGGTTAAATAACGATCTGTTCTAAGCATATATACCTGGTTAAATAATGTTCTGTTCTAAGCATACATACCTGGTTAAATAACGATCTGTTCTAAGCATACATACCTGGTTAAATAACGATCTGTTCTAAGCGTACATTCCTGGTTAAATAACGATCTGTTCTAAGCTTACATACCTGTTTAAATAACGATCTGTTCTAAGCATACATACCTGGTTAAATAACGATCTGTTCTAAGCATACATACCTGGTTAAATAACGATATGTTCTAAGCATACATACCTGGTTAAATAACGATCTGTTCTAAGCTTACATAGCTGTTTAAATAACGATCTGTTCTAAGCATATATACCTGGTTAAATAACGATCTGTTCTAAGCATACATACCTGGTTAAATAACGATCTGTTCTAAGCTTACATAGCTGTTTAAATAACGATCTGTTCTAAGCATACATACCTGGTTAAATTACGATCTGTTCTAAGCGTACATTCCTGGTTAAATAACGATCTGTTCTAAGCATACATACCTGGTTAAATAACGATCTGTTCTAAGCTTACATAGCTGTTTAAATAACGATCTGTTCTAAGCTTACATAGCTGTTTAAATAACGATCTGTTCTAAGCATATATACCTGGTTAAATAACGATCTGTTCTAAGCATATATACCTGGTTAAATAACGATCTGTTCTAAGCATACATACCTGGTTAAATAACGATCTGTTCTAAGCATATATACCTGGTTAAATAACGATCTGTTCTAAGCATATATACCTGGTTAAATAACGATCTGTTCTAAGCTTCCATACCTGGCGAGATAACGATCTGTTACAATTAGCCATGTAGCCAGCAACATAAACCGTAACATGTAGACGGGGAACAGTTCTAACACACACACACACACACAGTCAATGCTACACACACACACAAGCAATGCTACACACAGACAATGCTACACACACACACAGTCAATGCTACACACAGTCAATGCTACACACACACAGTCAATGCTACACACACAATTAATGCAACACACACACAGTCAATGCACACAGTCAAGGCAACACACACACACACACATCATTTTCTCAATTAATGCTAGAATTATTAATACCATGGTAAATAATTAGTGTGAAATTAGTAAGCGCTCAGTGATTAGGTTGTATAATGACTGTTGTATTATTCAGCTGAATAATGAAATAAAATGTGTATGAGTTTGGTCTATTGGACTCATTATTCATTTCCTACTCTGCAAGTTTTCTAGTTTTCTCAGAGAATATTTGACTGAACTATTTAGTACAACACAATTGATTCCATAGGTTATTAAATGATAATATTTATCTCTATGGAATGTTTCCCATTCCAATAGCTGAATTCAAATCTGTATTTTTTGTTTATTCATCTTTTTACTCCAGACATCAGAAGCGATGGACATACACAAATATACGACTGATTGTTTTTTTCTTTAAAATATTTTCGGACATGTGGTTGGCATTTCCTGAAAACTGATTACTATGATCAGTTACTTTTCATCTGTAAAACCTTTTAGTGCATTTTGTGTAAAGTGTTTCTGTTACATTGAATCTGGTGTGATCTGTTGTCTCTCTTGTGAGTCCCAGTCTTATGTCTTTAGTGGCCCTCTTGGCTCTGTACAGTTTGAGACTGTTCCAGACCAGATTTTATTTCCCAGTCTGGAGGGAACGAGGCTGCCCCAACAAGTTGATCAAAAGTCCCCCTACAAGCAGTGTGTCTGTTTATATGTGTATAAGCATGTGTTCTGGTGTGTTCTGGCGTGTTCCATCAAACCAGCTAATAAAGGATTCAAGTGCTACGCTTATAAGTACCAGAACATATAGCGTGATAAGTAGCCTTATAAGTAGCTTGATGAATAGCGTGATAAGTAGCGAGATAAGTAGCCTGATAAGTAGTGTGATGTGTAGCGTGAAAAGTAGCCTGATAAGTAGCGTGATGTGTAGCGTGATAAGTAGCCTGATGAGTAGCAAGATGAGTAGCGTGATAAGTAGCGTGATATGTAGCGTGATAAGTAGCGTGATATGCAGCGTGATACGTAATGTGATAAGTAGCGTGATACGTAGCGTGATAAGTAGCGTGATATGTAGCATAATACGTAGCGTGATAAGTAGCGTGATAAGTAGCGTGATATGTAGCGTGATACGTAGCGTTATACGTAGCGTTATACGTAGCGTGATAAGTAGCGTGATAAGTAGCTTGATATGTAGCGTGATAAGTAGCGTGATAAGTAGCGTGATATGTAGCGTGATAAGTAGCGTGATACGTAGCGTGATAAGTAGCGTGATACGTAGCGTGATACGTAGCGTGATACGTAGCGTGATAAGTATCGTGATAAGTGGCGTGATAAGTGGCGTGATAAGTTGCGTGATAAGTAGCGTGATATGTAGCGTGATATTTAGCGTGATACGTAGCGTGATGGGTCATGACCGAAAGAACGAGATCGCGGGTACAAGCGGCCGAAATGGGTTTTCTCAGAAAGGTGGCTGGCCTCTCCCTTAGGGATAGGGTGAGAAGCTCAGTCATCCGAGCGGAATTCGGAGTAGAGCCGCTGCTCCTTTGCGTAGAAAGGAGCCAGTTGAGGTGGTTCGGGCATCTTGTACGAATGCCACCTGGGCGCCTCCCTAGAGAGGTGTTCCAGGCACGTCCAGCTGGGAGAAGACCTCGGGGAAGACCCAGGACTAGGTGGAGAGATTATATCTCCACACTGGCCTGGAAACGCCTCAGGATTCCCCATTCAGAGCTGGCTAATGTTGCCCGGGAAAGGGAAGTTTGGGGTCCCCTGCTAGAGCTGCTACCCCCGCGACCCGACCCCGGATAAGCGGATGAAGATGAGATGAGACGTAGCGTGATAAGTAGCGTGATAAGTAGCGTGATAAGAAGCGTGATACGTAGCTTGATAGGTAGCGTGATACGTAGCGTGATAAGTAGCGTGATAAGTAGCGTGATAAGTAGCGTGATACGTAGCGTGATACGTAGTGTGATAAGTAGCGTGATATGTAGCGTGATAAGTAGCGTGATATGTAGCGTGATACGTAGTGTGATAAGTAGCGTGATATGTAGCGTGATAAGTAGCGTGATATGTAGCGTGATACGTAGTGTGATATGTAGTGTGATATATGTAGCGTGATATGTAGCGTGATATGCAGCGTGATATGTAGTGTGATATATAGCGTGATATGTAGCGTGATATGTAGTGTGATATATAGCGTGATATGTAGTGTGATATGTAGCTGCCTCTTCATCACTCTGAGCAGAAGACATGAAGGTAAACTCCTGATTAATATACTGTTGGATGCATTAACTTTCATCCATCCTGGGAACCGATAGATACAGCGTATATCTGCTGATATGCCATTACAGGAATAATGTTGATTTGATCTTATTAAATGTATCTGCTGATATGCCATTACAGGAATAATGTTGATTTGATCTTTTTAAATGTATCTGCTGATATACCATTACAGGAATAATGTTGATTTGATCTTATTAAATGTATCTGCTGATATGCCATTACAGGAATAATGTTGATTTGATCTTATTAAATGATCTTATTACAGGAAATGTATCTTTAATGTATCTGCTGATATGCCATTACAGGAATAATGTTGATTTGATCTTATTAAATGTATATATGCCATTACAGGAATAATGTTGATTTGATTTGATTACAGGAATAATGTTGATTTGATCTTATTAAATGTATCTGCTGATATGCCATTACAGGAATAATGTTGATTTGATCTACAAATGTATCTGCTGATATACCAATTTAATCTTATTAAATGTATCTGCTGATATGCCATTACAGAATAATTTGATTTGATCTTATTAAATGTATCTGCTGATATGCCATTACAGGAATAATGTTGATTTGATCTTATTAAATGTATTTACAGGAATAATGTTGATTATCTGCTGATATGCCATTACAGGAATAATGTTGATTTATGCCATTAATGTATTTGATCTTATTAAATGTATCTGCTGATATGCCATTACAGGAATAATGTTGATTTGATCTTATTAAATGTATCTGCTGATATGCCATTACAGGAATAATGTTGATTTAATCGTATTTTAATGTATTTAATCTTATTAAATGTATCTGATATGCCATTACAGGAATAATGTTGATTTGATCTTATTAAATGTATCTGCTGATATGCCATTACAGGAATAATGTTGATTTGATCCTGGTATATTTAGCTGTATCCCAATAGCCCTGATAGCCGTGATGCTGTGATAATAATGTTATTCACTGTGGCCTTTGGATTAAACACCATGACATTTCAATCATTGAGCTGTTTTTCGTCTAGTAGTGCCTGCTTCCCCATCTCACACATATCTACTTGTGCCTTAACCTGAGCTATAGAGATCTATTTCAGATATGGCTCTGGGTATTGGGCTGCTTTGTTCATGTAAAGTATTCTTGAGTTTGTGAGATCCACAGAAAATACAGTGAATACTACAGAACAGATATAACACATAAGCTTGAGTTTGTTAGATCCACAGTAAATACAGTGAATACTACAGAACAGATATAACACATAAGTTTGAGTTTGTTAGATCCACAGTAAATACAGTGAATACTGCAGAACAGATATAACACATAAGCTTGAGTTTGTTAGATCCACAGTAAATACAGTGAATACTGCAGAACAGATATAACACATACGCTTGAGTTTGTTAGATCCACAGTAAATACAGTGAATACTACAGAACAGATATAACACATAAGCTTGAGTTTGTTAGATCCACAGTAAATACAGTGAATACTACAGAACAGATATAACACATAAGCTTGAGTTTGTTAGATCCACAGTAATTACAGTGAATACTGCAGAACAGATATAACACATAAGCTTGAGTTTGTGAGATCGACAGTAAATACAGTGAATACTGCTGAACAGATATAACACATAAGTATGTAAATAAAGAACATACGTTTATATATTAATATTTATTTTTCTGAAGTCGTGTTGTAAATGTGTCCTATTATTTGGTACCTATTCTGTTATATTGTATTATGTTATAAGTGTGTTCTAAGCGTTCTGGTGTATGTTCTTGACTGCATTGTAGAGTGGGTTCCAGAGTGAGTTCTAACCAGTCTGGTCACACCCTGCAGGCTTTTACACCGGCTCATTAACAAGTGTTATATAAATTCCAGTTATAATTTGTCATTTTATTTTGACTATAATTAATTGAACGACAGTCGCGCTGCCAGCTGTTTAACAGCAGAGACCCATAATGAAGGTGCAAAGTAGGCAGGCATGTGTGTGAGAGTGTGAGTGTGTGTGTATGTGTGTATGTTTGTATAGTATAATAATGGTATTATAGTAATAGTAATAGTATAGTAATAGTATAGTAATAGTATAGTAATAGTATAGTAATAGTATAGTATAATAATAGCAATAGCATAGTATAATAATAGTATAGTATAGTATAATAATAGTAATAGTATAGTAATAGCATAGTAATAGTATAGTAATAGTATAGTATAATAATAGTACTAGTGTAGTAATAGTATAGTAATAGTATAGTATAATAATAGCAATAGCATAGTATAATAATAGTATAGTAATAGTATAGTATAATAATAGTAATAGTATTGTATAATAATAGTATTAGTATAGTAATAGTATCGTAATAGTACAGTAATAGTACAGTAATAGTATAGTATAATAATGGTAATAGTATAGTAATAGTATAGTATAATAATAGTAATAGTATAGTAATAGTACAGTAATAGTATAGTAATAGTATAGTAGAATAATAGTAATAGTATAGTAATAGCATAGTAATAGTATAGTAATAGTATAGTAATAGTATAGTATAATCATAGTACTAGTGTAGTAATAGTATAGTAATAGTATAGTATAATAATAGTATAGTAATGTCATAGTAATAGTATAATAATAGTATATTAATTGTATAGTAATAGCATAGTAATAGTATAGTAATAGTATAGTATAATTATAGTAATAGTATAATAATAGTATAGTAATAGTATAGTAATAGTATAAGTATAGTAATATTATAGTAATAGTATAGTAATAGTATAGTAATTTTTAGTAATAGTATAATAATAGTATAATAATAGTATAATAATAGTTTAATAATAGTATAGTAATAGTATAGTAATGGTATAGTAATACTATAGTAATAGTATAGCATAATAATAGTAATAGTATAGTAATAGTATAGTAATATTATAGTAATAGTATAGTATTTTTTTAGTAATAGTATAATAATAGTATAATAATAGTATAGTAATATTATAGTAATAGTATAATAATAGTATAGTAATAGCATAGTATCTGTTGGCATATCCTGTCCACTCTCTGCATCTGGGTAATGTGTTTTCATATTTATCATGCAGAAGATTTCCTCTGTTTTAAATAAAATGCATTCATCTTCTGTGCTAGATGACTTCCCCCGCTTTATCTCTGAACCCCGCTCATCCCCTCCCCCCCACTGGCTCCCCCAAACCTCCCATCTACACCTCCTCCTCTTCTACTCTCCTGCCCCTCCTCAGATCTGTTCTTACACAGCCCAGTAGTACTGTGAATCTTATCTTCTCTTGCAGAAATCATTTGGTCCTCCTTGCAGCAGATGAAATGTCTTGTAACAGCTCTTCAGGTAATCATGAAAACAGACAGATATAGAACGTAATACAAGTCAGTACCGAATTAACCTCCCTCTCTCCATTTCTATCTCTCTCTGACCTCACGCTCTGACTCACTATCTCTCTCTGACCTCACGCTCTGACTCACTATCTCTCTCTGACCTCACGCTCTGACTCACTATCTCTCTCTGACCTCACGCTCTGACTCACTATCTCTCTCTGACCTCACGCTCTGACTCACTATCTCTCTCTGACCTCACGCTCTGACTCACTATCTCTCTCTGACCTCACGCTCTGACTCACTATCTCTCTCTGACCTCACGCTCTGACTCACTATCTCTCTCTGACCTCACGCTCTGACTCACTATCTCTCTCTGACCTCACGCTCTGACTCACTATCTCTCTCTGACCTCACACTCTGCCTCACTATCTCTCTCTGACCTCACGCTCTGCCTCACTATCTCTCTGACCTCACGCTCTGACTCACTATCTCTCTGACCTCACGCTCTGACTCACTATCTCTCACTGACCTCACGCTCTGCCTCACTATCTCTCTCTGACCTCACGCTCTGACTCACTATCTCTCTCTGACGTCACGCTCTGACTCACTATCTCTCTCTGACCTCACGCTCTGACTCACTATCTCTCTATGACCTCACGCTCTGACTCACTATCTCTCTCTGACCTCACGCTCTGCGTCACTATCTCTCTGACCTCACGCTCTGCCTCACTATCTCTCTCTGACCTCACGCTCTGACTCACTATCTCTCTCTGACGTCACGCTCTGACTCACTATCTCTCTCTGACCTCACGCTCTGACTCACTATCTCTCTCTGACGTCACGCTCTGACTCACTATCTCTGACCTCACGCTCTGACTCACTATCTCTCTCTGACCTCACACTCTGCCTCACTATCTCTCTCTGACCTCACGCTCTGCCTCACTATCTCTCTCTGACCTCACGCTCTGACTCACTATCTCTCTCTGACCTCACGCTCTGACTCACTATCTCTCACTGACCTCACGCTCTGCCTCACTATCTCTCTCTGACCTCACGCTCTGACTCACTATCTCTCTCTGACGTCACGCTTTGACTCACTATCTCTCTCTGACCTCACGCTTTGACTCACTATATCTCTCTGACCTTCACGCTGACTCACTATCTCTCTCTGACGTCACGCTCTGACTCACTATCTCTCTCTGACCTCACACTCTGACTCACTATCTCTCTGACCTCACGCTCTGCCTCACTATCTCTCTCTGACCTCACTCTCTGACTCACTATCTCTCTCTGACGTCACGCCTGACTCACTATCTCTCTCTGACCTCACGCCTGACTCACTATCTCTCTCTGACGTCACGCTCTGACTCACTATCTCTCTCTGACGTCACACTCTGACTCACTATCTCTCTCTGACGTCACGCTCTGACTCACTATCTCTCTCTGACGTCACACTCTGACTCACTATCTCTCTCTGACGTCACACTCTGACTCACTATCTCTCTGACCTCTCGCTCTGACTCACTATCTCTCTATGACCTCACGCTCTGACTCACTATCTCTCTCTGACCTCACGCCTGACTCACTATCTCTCTCTGACCTCACGCTCTGACTCACTATCTCTCTCTGACCTCACACTCTGACTCACTATCTCTCTCTGACCTCACGCCTGACTCACTATCTCTCTGACCTCACGCTCTGACTCACTATCTCTCTCTGACCTCACGCTCTGACTCACTATCTCTCTCTGACCTCACGCTCTGACTCACTATCTCTCTGACCTCACGCTCTGACTCACTATCTCTCTCTGACCTCACGCTCTGACTCACTATCTCTCACTGACCTCACGCTCTGCCTCACTATCTCTCTCTGACCTCACGCTCTGACTCACTATCTCTCTGACGTCACGCTTTGACTCACTATCTCTCTGACCTCACGCTTTGACTCACTATATCTCTCTGACCTTCACGCTCTGACTCACTATCTCTCTCTGACGTCACGCTCTGACTCACTATCTCTCTCTGACCTCACACTCTGACTCACTATCTCTCTGACCTCACGCTCTGCCTCACTATCTCTCTCTGACCTCACTCTCTGACTCACTATCTCTCTCTGACGTCACGCCTGACTCACTATCTCTCTCTGACCTCACGCTCTGACTCACTATCTCTCTCTGACGTCACGCTCTGACTCACTATCTCTCTCTGACGTCACACTCTGACTCACTATCTCTCTCTGACGTCACGCTCTGACTCACTATCTCTCTGACGTCACACTCTGACTCACTATCTCTCTGACCTCTCGCTCTGACTCACTATCTCTCTATGACCTCACGCTCTGACTCACTATCTCTCTCTGACCTCACGCTCTGACTCACTATCTCTCTCTGACCTCACGCTCTGACTCACTATCTCTCTGACCTCACACTCTGACTCACTATCTCTCTCTGACCTCACGCCTGACTCACTATCTCTATGACCTCACGCTCTGACTCACTATCTCTCTGACCTCACGCTCTGACTCACTATCTCTCTCTCTGACCTCACGCTCTGACTCACTATCTCTCTGACCTCACGCTCTGACTCACTATCTCTCTATGACCTCACGCCTGACTCACTATCTCTCTATGACCTCACGCTCTGACTCACTATCTCTCTCTGACCTCACGCTCTGACTCACTATCTCTCTATGACCTCACGCTCTGACTCACTATCTCTCTATGACCTCACGCTCTGACTCACTATCTCTCTCTGACCTCACGCTCTGACTCACTATCTCGCTCTTTCTCAGACTTTTCTTCTCGCACTCTCTGATCCCTCTTTCAATTCTGTTTCTCACTTCAGACCTTCTTGTCTCAGCCTCTGGCCTCACCTCTTCTCTCCTGTCTTCCTCTCTCTGATCCCTCTCTCATCTCGGACTCTCCCTGTCTCAGCCTCTGGCCTCACCTCTTGTCTCCTGTCTTCCTCTCTCTGATCCCTCTCTCTCATCTCGGACTCTCCCTGTCTCAGCCTCTGGCCTCACCTCTTGTCTCTTGTCTTCCTCTCTCTTTCTGATCCCTCTCTCATCT
>CM055752.1:672849-691789 GCA_029465975.1 Dallia pectoralis
AGAGATAGTGAGTCAAAGCGTGACGTCAGAGAGAGATAGTGAGTCAGGAGCGTGAGGTCAGAGAGAGATAGTGAGGCAGAGCGTGAGGTCAGTGAGAGATAGTGAGTCAGAGCGTGAGGTCAGAGAGAGATAGTGAGTCAGAGCGTGAGGTCAGAGAGAGATAGTGAGGCAGAGCGTGAGGTCAGAGAGAGATAGTGAGGCAGAGTGTGAGGTCAGAGAGAGAGATAGTGAGTCAGGGAGCGTGGAGGTCAGAGAGAGATAGTGAGAGTCAGAGCGTGACGCCAGAGAGAGGCAGTGAGTCAGAGCGTGAGGTCAGAGAGATAGTGAGTCAGGAGCGTGACGTCAGAGAGATAGTGAGTCAGAGCGTGAGGTCAGGAGAGATATAGTGAGGCAGAGCGTGAGGTCAGAGAGATGAGTGACGCAGAGCGTGAGGTCAGAGAGAGATAGTGAGTCAGAGCGTGAGGTCATATGAGAGATAGTGAGTCAGGAGCGTGAGGTCAGAGAGAGATAGTGAGTCAGAGCGTGACGTCAGAGAGAGATAGTGAGTCAGAGCGTGAGGTCAGAGAGAGATAGTGAGGCAGAGCGTGAGGTCAGTGAGAGAGATAGTGAGTCAGAGCGTGAGGTCAGAGAGAGATAGTGAGTCAGAGCGTGAGGTCAGAGAGAGATAGGTGAGGCAGAGCGAGGTCAGAGAGAGATAGTGAGGCAGAGTGTGAGGTCAGAGAGAGATAGTGAGTCAGGAGCGTGAGGTCAGAGAGAGACAGTGAGTCAGGAGCGTGAGGTCAGAGAGAGATAGTGAGTCAGAGCGTGAGGTCAGAGAGAGATAGTGAGTCAGAGCGTGAGGTCAGGAGAGAGATAGTGAGTCAGAGCGTGAGGTCAGAGAGAGAGATAGTGAGTCAGAGCGTGAGGTCAGAGAGAGATAGTGAGTCAGGAGTGTGAGGTCAGAGAGATAGGAGTCAGGGAGCGTGGAGGTCAGAGAGAGAGATAGTGAGTCAGAGCGTGAGGTCAGAGAGAGATAGTGAGTCAGGAGCTATGAGGTCAGAGAGAGATAGAAATGGAGAGAGGAGGTTAATTCGGTACTGACTTGTATTACGTTCTATATCTGTCTGTTTTCATGATTACCTGAAGAGCTGTTACAAGACATTTCATCTGCTGCAAGGAGGACCAAATGATTTCTGCAAGAGAAGATAAGATTCACAGTACTACTGGGCTGTGTAAGAACAGATCTGGAGGAGGGGCAGGAGAGAGAAGAGGAGGAGGTGTAGATGGGAGGTTTGGGGGAGCCAGTGGGGGAGGGGATGAGCGGTTCAGAGATAAAGCGGGGGAAGTCATCTAGCACAGAAGATGAATGCATTTTATTTAAAACAGAGGAAATCTTCTGCATGATAAATATGAAAACACATTACCCAGATGCAGAGAGTGACAGGATACGCCAACAGATACTATGCCATTACTATACTATTATTATACTATTACTATAATATTACTATACTATTATTATGCTATTATTATACTATTACTAAAAAAATACTTCATACTATTACTATAATATTACTATACTATTACTATACTCATTACTATTATTATACTATACTATTACTATAGTATTACTATACCATTACTATACTATTACTATACTATTATTAAACTAATATTATACTATTATTATACTATTATTATACTATTACTAAAAATTACTATACTATTACTATACTATTACTATAATATTACTATACTTATACTATTACTATACTATTACTATACTATTATTATAATTATTACTATAATTATACTATACTATTACTATGCTATTACTTTATACAATTAATATACTATTATTATACTATTACTATGACATTACTATACTATTATTATACTATACTATTACTATACTATTACTACACTAGTACTATGATTATACTATACTCATTACTATACTTATTACTATACTATTACTATGCTATTACTATACTATTGTTTATTATTCTACTATACTATTAATATACTATTACCGTACTATTACTATACTATTACTATTATTATACTATACATTACTATACTAATATTACCATTATTATACTATACTATTACTGTACTCATTACTGTACTATTACGATACTATTACTATACTAATACTATTATTATACAATACTATTACTATTATTATACTATACTATTACTATACTATTATTATACTATGCTATTGCTATTATTATACCATACTGGTCATTCATACCATTACTGCACTAGTACCATTATTATACTATACCATTACTATACCATTACTATGCCATTACTATACTATTACTATTATTATACTATACTATACTATTATTATACTATGCTATTGCTATTATTATACTATACCATTACTATACTATTACTATACTATTACTATACTATTACTATTACTATAATACCATTATTATACTATACACACATACACACACACTCACACTCACACACATGCCTGCCTACTTTGCACCTTCATTATGGGTCTCTGAAATAATTAGTGTGAAATTAGTAAGCGCTCAGTGATTAGGTTGTATAATGACTGTTGTATTATTCAGCTGAATAATGAAATAAAATGTGTATGAGTTTGGTCTATTGGACTCATTATTCATTTCCTACTCTGCAAGTTTTCTAGTTTTCTCAGAGAATATTTGACTGAACTATTTAGTACAACACAATTGATTCCATAGGTTATTAAATGATAATATTTATCTCTATGGAATGTTTCCCATTCCAATAGCTGAATTCAAATCTGTATTTTTGTTTATTCATCTTTTTACTCCAGACATCAGAAGCGATGGACATACACAAATATACGACTGATTGTTTTTTTCTTTAAAATATTTTCGGACATGTGGTTGGCATTTCCTGAAAACTGATTACTATGATCAGTTACTTTTCATCTGTAAAACCTTTTAGTGCATTTTGTGTAAAGTGTTTCTGTTACATTGAATCTGGTGTGATCTGTTGTCTCTCTTGTGAGTCCCAGTCTTATGTCTTTAGTGGCCCTCTTGGCTCTGTACAGTTTGAGACTGTTCCAGACCAGATTTTATTTCCCAGTCTGGAGGGAACGAGGCTGCCCCAACAAGTTGATCAAAAGTCCCCCTACAAGCAGTGTGTCTGTTTATATGTGTATAAGCATGTGTTCTGGTGTGTTCTGGCGTGTTCCATCAAACCAGCTAATAAAGGATTCAAGTGCTACGCTTATAAGTACCAGAACATATAGCGTGATAAGTAGCCTTATAAGTAGCTTGATGAATAGCGTGATAAGTAGCGAGATAAGTAGCCTGATAAGTAGTGTGATGTGTAGCGTGAAAAGTAGCCTGATAAGTAGCGTGATGTGTAGCGTGATAAGTAGCCTGATGAGTAGCAAGATGAGTAGCGTGATAAGTAGCGTGATATGTAGCGTGATAAGTAGCGTGATATGCAGCGTGATACGTAATGTGATAAGTAGCGTGATACGTAGCGTGATAAGTAGCGTGATATGTAGCATAATACGTAGCGTGATAAGTAGCGTGATAAGTAGCGTGATATGTAGCGTGATACGTAGCGTTATACGTAGCGTTATACGTAGCGTGATAAGTAGCGTGATAAGTAGCTTGATATGTAGCGTGATAAGTAGCGTGATAAGTAGCGTGATATGTAGCGTGATAAGTAGCGTGATACGTAGCGTGATAAGTAGCGTGATACGTAGCGTGATACGTAGCGTGATACGTAGCGTGATAAGTATCGTGATAAGTGGCGTGATAAGTGGCGTGATAAGTTGCGTGATAAGTAGCGTGATATGTAGCGTGATATTTAGCGTGATACGTAGCGTGATGGGTCATGACCGAAAGAACGAGATCGCGGGTACAAGCGGCCGAAATGGGTTTTCTCAGAAAGGTGGCTGGCCTCTCCCTTAGGGATAGGGTGAGAAGCTCAGTCATCCGAGCGGAATTCGGAGTAGAGCCGCTGCTCCTTTGCGTAGAAAGGAGCCAGTTGAGGTGGTTCGGGCATCTTGTACGAATGCCACCTGGGCGCCTCCCTAGAGAGGTGTTCCAGGCACGTCCAGCTGGGAGAAGACCTCGGGGAAGACCCAGGACTAGGTGGAGAGATTATATCTCCACACTGGCCTGGAAACGCCTCAGGATTCCCCATTCAGAGCTGGCTAATGTTGCCCGGGAAAGGGAAGTTTGGGGTCCCCTGCTAGAGCTGCTACCCCCGCGACCCGACCCCGGATAAGCGGATGAAGATGAGATGAGACGTAGCGTGATAAGTAGCGTGATAAGTAGCGTGATAAGAAGCGTGATACGTAGCTTGATAGGTAGCGTGATACGTAGCGTGATAAGTAGCGTGATAAGTAGCGTGATAAGTAGCGTGATACGTAGCGTGATACGTAGTGTGATAAGTAGCGTGATATGTAGCGTGATAAGTAGCGTGATATGTAGCGTGATACGTAGTGTGATAAGTAGCGTGATATGTAGCGTGATAAGTAGCGTGATATGTAGCGTGATACGTAGTGTGATATGTAGTGTGATATATAGCGTGATATGCAGCGTGATATGTAGTGTGATATATAGCGTGATATGTAGCGTGATATGTAGTGTGATATATAGCGTGATATGCAGCGTGATATGTAGTGTGATATATAGCGTGATATGTAGCGTGATATGTAGTGTGATATATAGCGTGATATGTAGTGTGATATGTAGCTGCCTCTTCATCACTCTGAGCAGAAGACATGAAGGTAAACTCCTGATTATGCCACTGTTGGATGCATTAATTTCATCCATCCTGGGAACCGATATTACAGCGTATATCTGCTGATATGCCATTACAGGAATAATGTTGATTTGATCTTATTAAAATGTATTCAGGAATAATGTTGATTTGCTGATATGCCATTACAGGAATAATGTTGATTTGATCTTTTTAAATGTGATATGCTGTTGATTTGATCTTATTAAATGTATCTGCTGATATGCCATTACAGGAATAATGTTGATTTGATCTTATTAAATGATATATGCCATTACAGGAATAATGTTGATTTGATCTTATTAAATGTATCTGCTGATATGCCATTACAGGAATAATGTTGATTTGATCTTATTAAATGTATCTGCTGATATGCCATTACAGGAATAATGTTGATTTGATCTTATTAAATGTATCTGCTGATATGCCATTACAGGAATAATGTTGATTTGATCTTATTAAATGTATCTGCTGATATGCCATTACAGGAATAATGTTGATTTAATCTTATTAAATGTATCTGCTGATATGCCATTACAGGAATAATGTTGATTTAATTGTATTTAATGTATCTGCTGATATGCCATTACAGGAATAATGTTGATTTGATCTTATTAAATGTATCTGCTGATATGCCATTACAGGAATAATGTTGATTTAATCGTATTTAATGTATCTGCTGATATGCCATTACAGGAATAATGTTGATTTGATCTTATTAAATGTATCTGCTGATATGCCATTACAGGAATAATGTTGATTTGATCCTGGTATATTTAGCTGTATCCCAATAGCCCTGATAGCCGTGATGCTGTGATAATAATGTTATTCACTGTGGCCTTTGGATTAAACACCATGACATTTCAATCATTGAGCTGTTTTTCGTCTAGTAGTGCCTGCTTCCCCATCTCACACATATCTACTTGTGCCTTAACCTGAGCTATAGAGATCTATTTCAGATATGGCTCTGGGTATTGGGCTGCTTTGTTCATGTAAAGTATTCTTGAGTTTGTGAGATCCACAGAAAATACAGTGAATACTACAGAACAGATATAACACATAAGCTTGAGTTTGTTAGATCCACAGTAAATACAGTGAATACTACAGAACAGATATAACACATAAGTTTGAGTTTGTTAGATCCACAGTAAATACAGTGAATACTGCAGAACAGATATAACACATAAGCTTGAGTTTGTTAGATCCACAGTAAATACAGTGAATACTACAGAACAGATATAACACATACGCTTGAGTTTGTTAGATCCACAGTAAATACAGTGAATACTACAGAACAGATATAACACATAAGCTTGAGTTTGTTAGATCCACAGTAAATACAGTGAATACTACAGAACAGATATAACACATAAGCTTGAGTTTGTTAGATCCACAGTAATTACAGTGAATACTGCAGAACAGATATAACACATAAGCTTGAGTTTGTGAGATCGACAGTAAATACAGTGAATACTGCAGAACAGATATAACACATAAGTATGTAAATAAAGAACATACGTTTATATATTAATATTTATTTTTCTGAAGTCGTGTTGTAAATGTGTCCTATTATTTGGTACCTATTCTGTTATATTGTATTATGTTATAAGTGTGTTCTAAGCGTTCTGGTGTATGTTCTTGACTGCATTGTAGAGTGGGTTCCAGAGTGAGTTCTAACCAGTCTGGTCACACCCTGCAGGCTTTTACACCGGCTCATTAACAAGTGTTATATAAATTCCAGTTATAATTTGTCATTTTATTTTGACTATAATTAATTGAACGACAGTCGCGCTGCCAGCTGTTTAACAGCAGAGACCCATAATGAAGGTGCAAAGTAGGCAGGCATGTGTGTGAGTGTGAGTGTGAGTGTGTGTGTATGTGTGTATAGTATAATAATGGTATTATAGTAATAGTAATAGTATAGTATAGTATAGTAAGTAGTATAGTAATAGTATAGTATAATAATAGCAATAGCATAGTATAATAATAGTATAGTATAGTATAATAATAGTAATAGTATAGTAATAGCATAGTAATAGTATAGTAATAGTATAGTATAATAATAGTACTAGTGCAGTAATAGTATAGTAATAGTATAGTATAATAATAGCAATAGCATAGTATAATAATAGTATAGTAATAGTATAGTATAATAATAGTAATAGTATTGTATAATAATAGTATTAGTATAGTAATAGTATCGTAATAGTACAGTAATAGTACAGTAATAGTATAGTATAATAATGGTAATAGTATAGTAATAGTATAGTATAATAATAGTAATAGTATAGTAATAGTACAGTAATAGTATAGTAATAGTATAGTAGAATAATAGTAATAGTATAGTAATAGCATAGTAATAGTATAGTAATAGTATAGTAATAGTATAGTATAATCATAGTACTAGTGTAGTAATAGTATAGTAATAGTATAGTATAATAATAGTATAGTAATGTCATAGTAATAGTATAATAATAGTATATTAATTGTATAGTAATAGTATAGTAATAGTATAGTATAATTATAGTAATAGTATAATAATAGTATAGTAATAGTATAGTAATAGTATAAGTATAGTAATATTATAGTAATAGTATAGTAATAGTATAGTAATTTTTAGTAATAGTATAATAATAGTATAATAATAGTATAATAATAGTTTAATAATAGTATAGTAATAGTATAGTAATGGTATAGTAATACTATAGTAATAGTATAGCATAATAATAGTAATAGTATAGTAATAGTATAGTAATATTATAGTAATAGTATAGTATTTTTTTAGTAATAGTATAATAATAGTATAATAATAGTATAGTAATATTATAGTAATAGTATAATAATAGTATAGTAATAGCATAGTATCTGTTGGCATATCCTGTCCACTCTCTGCATCTGGGTAATGTGTTTTCATATTTATCATGCAGAAGATTTCCTCTGTTTTAAATAAAATGCATTCATCTTCTGTGCTAGATGACTTCCCCCGCTTTATCTCTGAACCCCGCTCATCCCCTCCCCCCCACTGGCTCCCCCAAACCTCCCATCTACACCTCCTCCTCTTCTACTCTCCTGCCCCTCCTCAGATCTGTTCTTACACAGCCCAGTAGTACTGTGAATCTTATCTTCTCTTGCAGAAATCATTTGGTCCTCCTTGCAGCAGATGAAATGTCTTGTAACAGCTCTTCAGGTAATCATGAAAACAGACAGATATAGAACGTAATACAAGTCAGTACCGAATTAACCTCCCTCTCTCCATTTCTATCTCTCTCTGACCTCACGCTCTGACTCACTATCTCTCTCTGACCTCACGCTCTGACTCACTATCTCTCTCTGACCTCACGCTCTGACTCACTATCTCTCTCTGACCTCACGCTCTGACTCACTATCTCTCTCTGACCTCACGCTCTGACTCACTATCTCTCTCTGACCTCACGCTCTGACTCACTATCTCTCTCTGACCTCACGCTCTGACTCACTATCTCTCTCTGACCTCACGCTCTGACTCACTATCTCTCTCTGACCTCACGCTCTGACTCACTATCTCTCTCTGACCTCACGCTCTGACTCACTATCTCTCTCTGACCTCACACTCTGCCTCACTATCTCTCTCTGACCTCACGCTCTGCCTCACTATCTCTCTCTGACCTCACGCTCTGACTCACTATCTCTCTCTGACCTCACGCTCTGACTCACTATCTCTCACTGACCTCACGCTCTGCCTCACTATCTCTCTCTGACCTCACGCTCTGACTCACTATCTCTCTCTGACGTCACGCTCTGACTCACTATCTCTCTCTGACCTCACGCTCTGACTCACTATCTCTCTATGACCTCACGCTCTGACTCACTATCTCTCTCTGACCTCACGCTCTGCGTCACTATCTCTCTGACCTCACGCTCTGCCTCACTATCTCTCTCTGACCTCACGCTCTGACTCACTATCTCTCTCTGACGTCACGCTCTGACTCACTATCTCTCTCTGACCTCACGCTCTGACTCACTATCTCTCTCTGACGTCACGCTCTGACTCACTATCTCTCTCTGACCTCACGCTCTGACTCACTATCTCTCTCTGACCTCACACTCTGCCTCACTATCTCTCTCTGACCTCACGCTCTGCCTCACTATCTCTCTCTGACCTCACGCTCTGACTCACTATCTCTCTCTGACCTCACGCTCTGACTCACTATCTCTCACTGACCTCACGCTCTGCCTCACTATCTCTCTCTGACCTCACGCTCTGACTCACTATCTCTCTCTGACGTCACGCTTTGACTCACTATCTCTCTCTGACCTCACGCTTTGACTCACTATATCTCTCTGACCTTCACGCTCTGACTCACTATCTCTCTCTGACGTCACGCTCTGACTCACTATCTCTCTCTGACCTCACACTCTGACTCACTATCTCTCTGACCTCACGCTCTGCCTCACTATCTCTCTCTGACCTCACTCTCTGACTCACTATCTCTCTCTGACGTCACGCTCTGACTCACTATCTCTCTCTGACCTCACGCTCTGACTCACTATCTCTCTCTGACGTCACGCTCTGACTCACTATCTCTCTCTGACGTCACACTCTGACTCACTATCTCTCTCTGACGTCACGCTCTGACTCACTATCTCTCTCTGACGTCACACTCTGACTCACTATCTCTCTCTGACGTCACACTCTGACTCACTATCTCTCTGACCTCTCGCTCTGACTCACTATCTCTCTATGACCTCACGCTCTGACTCACTATCTCTCTCTGACCTCACGCTCTGACTCACTATCTCTCTCTCTGACCTCACGCTCTGACTCACTATCTCTCTCTGACCTCACACTCTGACTCACTATCTCTCTCTGACCTCACGCTCTGACTCACTATCTCTCTATGACCTCACGCTCTGACTCACTATCTCTCTCTGACCTCACGCTCTGACTCACTATCTCTCTCTCTGACCTCACGCTCTGACTCACTATCTCTCTCTGACCTCACGCTCTGACTCACTATCTCTCTCTGACCTCACGCTCTGACTCACTATCTCTCACTGACCTCACGCTCTGCCTCACTATCTCTCTCTGACCTCACGCTCTGACTCACTATCTCTCTCTGACGTCACGCTTTGACTCACTATCTCTCTCTGACCTCATGCTTTGACTCACTATATCTCTCTGACCTTCACGCTCTGACTCACTATCTCTCTCTGACGTCACGCTCTGACTCACTATCTCTCTCTGACCTCACACTCTGACTCACTATCTCTCTGACCTCACGCTCTGCCTCACTATCTCTCTCTGACCTCACTCTCTGACTCACTATCTCTCTCTGACGTCACGCTCTGACTCACTATCTCTCTCTGACCTCACGCTCTGACTCACTATCTCTCTCTGACGTCACGCTCTGACTCACTATCTCTCTCTGACGTCACACTCTGACTCACTATCTCTCTCTGACGTCACGCTCTGACTCACTATCTCTCTCTGACGTCACACTCTGACTCACTATCTCTCTGACCTCTCGCTCTGACTCACTATCTCTCTATGACCTCACGCTCTGACTCACTATCTCTCTCTGACCTCACGCTCTGACTCACTATCTCTCTCTCTGACCTCACGCTCTGACTCACTATCTCTCTCTGACCTCACACTCTGACTCACTATCTCTCTCTGACCTCACGCTCTGACTCACTATCTCTCTATGACCTCACGCTCTGACTCACTATCTCTCTCTGACCTCACGCTCTGACTCACTATCTCTCTCTCTGACCTCACGCTCTGACTCACTATCTCTCTCTGACCTCACGCTCTGACTCACTATCTCTCTATGACCTCACGCTCTGACTCACTATCTCTCTATGACCTCACGCTCTGACTCACTATCTCTCTCTGACCTCACGCTCTGACTCACTATCTCTCTATGACCTCACGCTCTGACTCACTATCTCTCTATGACCTCACGCTCTGACTCACTATCTCTCTCTGACCTCACGCTCTGACTCACTATCTCGCTCTTTCTCAGACTTTTCTTCTCGCACTCTCTGATCCCTCTTTCAATTCTGTTTCTCACTTCAGACCTTCTTGTCTCAGCCTCTGGCCTCACCTCTTCTCTCCTGTCTTCCTCTCTCTGATCCCTCTCTCATCTCGGACTCTCCCTGTCTCAGCCTCTGGCCTCACCTCTTGTCTCCTGTCTTCCTCTCTCTGATCCCTCTCTCATCTCGGACTCTCCCTGTCTCAGCCTCTGGCCTCACCTCTTGTCTCTTGTCTTCCTCTCTCTCTTTCTGATCCCTCTCTCATCTCGGACTCTCCCTGTCTCAGCCTCTGGCCTCACCTCTTGTCTCTTGTCTTCCTCTCTCTCTTTCTGATCCCTCTCTCATCTCGGACTCTCCCTGTCTCAGCCTCTGGCCTCACCTCTTGTCTCTTGTCTTCCTCTCTCTCGTTCTGATCCCTCTCTCATCTTGGACTCTCCCTGTCTCAGCCTCTGGCCTCACCTCTTGTCTCTTGTCTTCCTCTCTCTCTTTCTGATCCCTCTCTCATCTTGGACTCTCCCTGTCTCAGCCCCTGGCATCACCACTTGTTTCTTGTCTTCTGTCGTGGAAATTTTAGACTTTAATCGCTGAATTTGAACTTAAAGTAAGACGCACGAGAGTATGTTACAGTTGACACTTTTAACTTGTTTAATTGCAAGTAAGAAACCATTTCTCAAATACAGGTTTAAGCTTTTGCATTGATCAGATCAATCCCTATAGCAAGCTTGAAGAATAGGTTTGAGGAAAGCCTTCATCAGACAACAGGACAATAACCTGTGCTGGATCAGACTGACCTGATGAGACTGAAGTTCACACAGTATTTATTGAGAATAAGTAACGCACATACTTCCACACAAACTTAAACCATACTGATATGGAGAACAGGATGAAGCTGTTAGATGATTCCACCAACTATACAGTATAATCTGGAAAACACATAAAGCTGTCATAAAACTCGAAGGTCCGTGCTCTCAAGAAAAGGGAGGCCAGACACATGGTAGATAAACACAGGAAGAAGATGAGGCATACAGTCCATCACAGATAAGGTGTTCGGGACATCTGTTTCTAGCCTTGGCCCTTCTAGCAACCTGAAGATCACATTCCTTTCTCTGTGCATTTTGGCCTAAACAACATCTATGACTTACATGTAACTAAACTTCTTGAGTGATCATAAAATTCCATAACAATCTGCCCTTTTTAACATTATAAACCCTTAATCATGTTAAACAATTTAAACAATGTTTTTAGTGTCAACTCTAAATTTTAGTTCACTCAAGCTTAATAATTACTCATAACCAATCAGGAATATATGGATTCACCACTGTCCTATTTCTGAAACTATAACCTGTTAAGAAAAATACCTTTACCAAACATAAAAACAGAATTCACAATCAATTGAAATAATCTACTGTCAGTAATTATCAATATTCAACACAGTCATTTTCTCATTATGGATTTCTAGTCCTCTACCTAGTGTGTGAGGAGCTAATCATTTAACATATTAGAAAAAACATCAGTAAATATGTTATGGCACTCAAATATGGCACTCTTTGATCATCAGAAATGAGGATTTCAATCATGGTGTGAGTGTATAAATGTTCCTTTTCCATCTTCTCAGCCCTGGTAGGCTCTTTCAACATATTTAATGTGTGTGTCCAAACAGTGGCCATTCTTTAATTGTCCAGAGATGCACAATGCGTGTGTTCAATGTTCTTGTTTTCCCTTTGTACAACTCAAACCGACGTTCAAGATGATTTCTGAAATCTGCAACATGTTCACCTTTTTCACTTTACAGTCCATAACTTCCTTGAATAGTGTACAAAAACATTCACACAATTTAGTAATTGCCTTCTTTGTGGTCTGGATGACACGTTTTTCCTTGGTTCTGGTTTGACCTTTTCTGTGGTCTGTACCTAAAGTCATTCAGTTAGCTTCTGATATATGTGTGTGTGTGTGTGTGTGTGCGTGGGGGTAGGGCTCAGATGCTCTGCTCCAGTTGTTCATGGTCCAACCTGTTGATTTTTAATGCGACACAACCTGCAAACAGTTATTGCATTCCATGTGTCAGTTAACATCTTTAACAATAGAATTACATTGTGTTTACTGCTCAGATTTAATTTTGCTAAGCCAAATACATTTGTAATAGCTATTCTCCTCAACCATTCAAATGTTTAGGCATTCTATCAAATTAAACACTTCAATTGCCTGAAATCCAAATTTAACAAATGCTATATTCTTGAATATGTTTATTACGTCACTTCCCCTCTTGTTTTCTCCTTCAGTTCATCAACAATGGAGAAAACAACCAACTTCTTAAATTTATCCAAGAGTAAACACGTGACTAAAACATGGTTTATGACCAGCCATCTGTTAGCTCTGGGCTGAGCCACCTCAGAATCACACAGTAAACCAGCCCCCCCTCTAAATAAGCAACTTGGGTGTGCCCCCTCTTTTTGAGCCAGAGAAGCACCCCAGGGAGGGTCAAAGAAAAGTTCATAAACACCCCTGAATTAACAGAAACCATCTCTAGACAGGGAGATAAAGAGTTACAATTAACTTTCTGCCCTTTTAACAATCAAGAACTCAGAATGTCTTAAACATGTTACTCAAAATAGCCAAAAGCCAATAATAAAAAATAAAAGGGTGTATCAGAAATACACTTAACCCACATGGTCATTCATTATATCATCATGCCAACATTTAGAGGAACAAATCCAAAATGTCCTTATTCAACTTCACAAAACGAATAACCATAGCATATAACTAGAATATTATCTCCCTATAACCTAGAATGTAGTCCTCCTACAAAACAAACAAAATGGAACATATAGTGTTCCAGGTAAAAACATGCAGAGTTATAGTCGGAAAAAACTCTTAATTATGTCATTAGCGCAAATGTTACATAAGGCCTAAGAAAAACAATACAATAAAATAGGAATTCCTCGTGCACAGGAAAACCTGAAAATAAATGTGTCGACAAAACTTTGGCCTGGGACCCCTGTCCCAACTTCATGAAGCTTTACCCCAGATCATGCATGAATCACACCTAGGTCATTTTAATATGATATTTGCGTACGCGTACGTACGAACCTGGACAGCGAAAAATAAGACCTCTCAGTAACAATGAGCTGATCTCTACTGAGATATTAACCTGACAGAGCTATGCAGTCTTCTAGTTGTAACCGGTAGTGTATTTTCTACTAACACAATATCAGATGACATAGGTTACAATGAGATATCAACCATCATGGGTCCAGTCACGCTCTCCGAGCTGCACGGACCTGACAAACCCCGTTTATCAGGCGATACGCAATGTACGCTACACTACGCTAAACACCTAACTTTAAGCGTAAGCATAGTGCCAAGACACCGGTACTCCTCCCCAGTGGAACGAAAATCTCACACAACCATACGTCTGCATAGCAACTCAACACTCAGAATAAACAAGTCTTCACTAAACATCCGAACAAAATTACTTTAACTTTAGATACTATCATAATTGATTAATTACAGGATAACATAATGGTTTGATCTCACCGGGTTGATGTTTTCCAGCCCGTCCCCTCTGACCGTCAGTACCCCTGTCTGTGGCAGCCATGGGTCCTGTGACGCTCCAGTTGGTCGTCTGCTGTTGTGCAATCACCGTCTCCCACACTGTCTCTGTTCCCATGGTAATAGTCTCTAGTGTCCGGCACAGTGCAGTCACGAGCCCAGTGTCCAAATGCACCACAGTTGAAACAGCTATCAGAGTTGGGACTTTGGCTGGAGTTATTATCACCCTGGTGTCTGTAGTTATCACCCTGGTGTCTGTAGTTGTCACCCTGGTTTCTGGATTGTCCTCTCCTGCTTGCTCTCCGTCTCCGTCTCCCTCCAGAATAGCCTCTGCTGTAGAAGTCCAGTTGGGCCATCTGAATTTGCGTTTCACGCTCCCGTCTTTCTTCGGTCTGTTTGTACAGCTGGTCCTCGTAGACTCTTTCAGCGTGCTTAAAATACGGCCAGACGGTTTCCATGCGACCCTCATCCAGGTCTACACAGTGGTTTTGAATGTGCTTCCTAATGTCTGGTAGAAGGCCTGCAACTAACCTCATTTTACACTGTTGCTCCCAGGCCGACTCTTCATCACCGTCCGGTCTCTTTCCCATTCCGCTGTGTAACTCAAAAGCTTTTTCGAGTCTATTCCTGTAGTCTGAAACTTTCTCGCCCAGTGTCTGTTTACAATCAGATATCTTTTCCCAGTTCATTCGCTTAGGAAAAGCAGCGATAAGTCCAGTGCTCAGCTGTTCCACCGCACTCCGGTAGTTAGAGTGCGCATCCCAATTGAACATAATGTTTCTCTCGCTAGGCCAGTTTCTTTTCACTCTCCCCCATTTTAGTTGCAAGGCCTTCATCAAAATCGTTTCAATCTCCACAGAGGTCGGTCTATATTGATTCACGATCTGTAGAAACACACGGACAAATTCCTCTCCACCTTCTGTTTCTGGGTCAGGTAGTGTAGAAGCCACGTCTCTCAGGTCGGCGGGTGACCACGGTCTGTAGACTAGTATAGTCGCTGGGTTATCCGTGTCTCGTCCACCAGCTGGGTTGGCTACCTCCACCATAGGGAATTGCCCGGCATCAAAGCTGTGTTGTTCTCTGGGACAGGCCGCAGTGGTACTCTGGGTTCTCTCAGCGGCGGGTGAAACTCTGTCGAGGCCCAATAAGGATGGGTAGAGTCCTTCTCCGGGAATGTTCTCCATCAGGTCCGATGCTGTTGGCATAGTTGGTACCGCTGGGGCTGTTGTGGTAACGCCGCGATAGGATGGGGGTCGGTCAGCAGGAGGACAGGCAGCATCAACCTGGTTGGGACAAGCTAGAACACACCGATTAACAAGCCCCGTGCTACACCGCTTAGCCCGTATATCAGTCTGCTCTCTCCACTTATTATATGCCTTCCAATCTACTTCCTGCCGATTACCCCGTGAAACCTTAATTTTACCCTGTTCAAAATCCTCCAACTTGTCTTTCAACAGCAGTATCTGTCTCTGACTAAAACTGCCATGAGCAGGAAATCCCAATAACTCCCACAGGTCTAATTGTTCGCATGTCCAGTCTCCGTATTTATCTGTCATTATTTTAGCCGGTCCAACAACGTAACGTTCAGTATCCACCGAAGGTTTACCAATACACACGTAATTACCCATGTTGTTATCGATATTTAAGACGCAAATCTAATTTTAGCATATAATGAAGTCTATATTTGTTAGTGAACTCGTCAGTTCTTTTAAGTGAGATATCCTGAATAACCGAGCTGTCTCACCGCACCCAGATAACCTATATTGAACAGCATTTTATTCCTACTGTACACAGGTATTAACACTTCATACAGGTAAATATTGCTCCAGTCTGGCGCTCTCCACTCACCCATTTGTTGAGGAGGATTGGAGCTGCAGAAATTAATAATTCCTGACGTGCACGTTTTACCAGACCAAAATCAACAAATACCCGATTAGAAGTACTGTTTTCCATTTCTAAGAGAACTTTAAAATATTACAATAACCTTACGAATTAAGTCAAAATTAACGAGCCTATTTTGTTAATTTATCAAAACCGTTGTCAAACTGTCGTCCAACATTGTCCCAATTCAGCATTTTTAGGTCCTTGAGTTTCAAAATTCTGTATAGTATCACTTATCTCCAAAGACAGTCCTGGCCTATTATTTTTCAAAAAAAAAAAAAAAAATTTATATCGCTCTTTAGGATATGTAGCCTGTTTTGGAAAAAATACGGATTACTTTGTTAAGAATCTCGGACGATGCCCCCAGGTGTCGTGGAAATTTTAGACTTTAATCGCTGAATTTGAACTTAAAGTAAGACGCACGAGAGTATGTTACAGTTGACACTTTTAACTTGTTTAATTGCAAGTAAGAAACCATTTCTCAAATACAGGTTTAAGCTTTTGCATTGATCAGATCAATCCCTATAGCAAGCTTGAAGAATAGGTTTGAGGAAAGCCTTCATCAGACAACAGGACAATAACCTGTGCTGGATCAGACTGACCTGATGAGACTGAAGTTCACACAGTATTTATTGAGAATAAGTAACGCACATACTTCCACACAAACTTAAACCATACTGATATGGAGAACAGGATGAAGCTGTTAGATGATTCCACCAACTATACAGTATAATCTGGAAAACACATAAAGCTGTCATAAAACTCGAAGGTCCGTGCTCTCAAGAAAAGGGAGGCCAGACACATGGTAGATAAACACAGGAAGAAGATGAGGCATACAGTCCATCACAGATAAGGTGTTCGGGACATCTGTTTCTAGCCTTGGCCCTTCTAGCAACCTGAAGATCACATTCCTTTCTCTGTGCATTTTGGCCTAAACAACATCTATGACTTACATGTAACTAAACTTCTTGAGTGATCATAAAATTCCATAACACTTCCTCACCAGTCTTCACCATGTTTCTTCTGATCTTACTAAGCATTAGAGTCTGTGTGTACCAGCATTCTTATCTCACACCGTACAACCTCCCCTTCTTAGAGCTGTCATAACCATGATTTAGTATGTCATTAGCAGTTATAACAACTGGTGTCGTAAATGACTGATGTTCAGGCTATCAGTTAGGGAGCAGCATTGATGATAAATTAACACTGTCTGTTACGTCTGTAGCTTAACTAGTACTGGCTCTTTACTCGTACGTATACTAACTAATATTGGCTGTTATGTTTGGAGATAACTGTTATAATATATGCCTATTGTTCGTGTGTGAGTGTGTTTACAGTGTGTTTACAGTGTGTGTTGAGGTATGGGGGAGTGTGTTTACAGTGCGTTTACAGTGTGTTTACAGTGTGTTTACAGTGTGTGTATGTGAGGTATGGGGGGGTGTTTACAGTGTGTGTGTGTGTGTGTGTGTGTGTGTGTGTGTGTGTGTGTGTGTGTGTGTGTGTGTGTGTGTGTGTGTGTGTGTGTGTGTGTGTGTGTGTGTGTGTGTGTGTGTGTGTGTGTGTGTGTGTGTGTGTGTGTGTGTGTGTGTGGTATGGGGGAGTGTGTGCAATCTGCATTGATATTGATGTAGAAAATGTGCAGTGTGACACTATTCTTAGGTGGTGCTTGTGAAATCCACTGTGAAATCCACTTTCACACCACGTTTTAGTATTATGTGGTAGGTTTTTATTAGCTTTACATAAAGAATGAGTTTGGCTCTTCTCCTTGCAGAATTGCTGTAGGATTATTCAATAAAACTTATGGAAAGATTTTCAACTTTGCGTTCATCTTGTTCATGGGATCAATATCCTACTGTTCTTCTATGAATGAATAAAGCTTGTGAGAATACTGCGTTAGTCCTTTAAGTCAAAAGAAGATTCCCAGTCCCTGCTGATGAGAAGCATGCCCACAGCATGATGTTGCCGCCACCATACTTCAATGTAGAGATGGCGTGTGTTAAAGCAAAGGCAGTTTTAAGTTCAATCTAGTCTCCTTCTTCTTTGAGTTCTGTGTATTTATTCAACTGTGCTCGCTGAAATATCAAACATTTTGACCAATACTCCTTCAGCACATTAAAATGAAGAACATTTGACGGCAGCTTTTATTTTTCCCTGGTGGTGGGATGGAAGAGTTTCCAGTGTGTACATTAATAATGCTTATGGTTTTAATTATATACAGTGTGTACATTAATAATGCTTATGGTTTTAATTATATACAGTGTGTACATTAATAATGCTTATGGTTTTAATTATATACAGTGTGTACATTAATGCTTATGGTTTTAATTATATACAGTGTGTACATTAATAATGCGTATGGTTTTAATTATATACAGTGTGTACATTAATGCTTATGGTTTTAATTATATACAGTGTGTACATTAATAATGCTTATGGTTTTAATTATATACAGTGTGTACATTAATAATGCTTATGGTTTTAATTAGATACAGTGTGTACATTAATAATGCTTATGGTTTTAATTATATACAGTGTGTACATTAATGCTTATGGTTTTAATTATATACAGTGTGTACATTACTAATGCTAACGGTTATAATGATATACAGTGTGTACATTAATAATGCTTATGGTTTTAATTATATACAGTGTGTACATTAATAATGCTTATGGTTTTAATTATATACAGTGTGTACATTAATAATGCTTATGGTTTTAATTATATACAGTGTGTACATTAATGCTTATG
>CM055752.1:692289-720776 GCA_029465975.1 Dallia pectoralis
CTGGTTCCCATCACTGAGGTACTCTAGGCTATCTTTTGTCATCACCTGACACGGAGTGTTCCTCTAGCAGTCTTATGTTGTCACCTGACACTGAGGCAGCTCAGGCATTCACAGTCACTGGCTCACTGGAGGTGCCTTCCAGGCTAATCTATGCTGTCACCATTCGACACCGGAGGTGCCTCTGTGCTATCTTTATGTTGCAAACACACTAACACTGGAGGTACTTGTGTTATATTGCCTCAAGTCTATACCTGGAGGAGCCCATTTTTGAGTGCCATTTCCTTTACATTCTCTGATGTAGTTCATTGTTGTGTTTGTAGTTATTTTTTTAGTCAACATTGGCTTATTTTGTAAGTTTGTTCCTTAAAACCCCAGAACCTGTGAACCCAGGGTGACCAGGTGAGATCTTTATCTCTGCCGAGAATTTAATATTCAACCTAAACACTCCAACATTCTTCAAAACAAAAAGTATCAACAGGTAGTGCAGAACGAAAGCCTAGCAGTTTCAGATGACGTGTCCATGGAATCGGTCACTCACCCGTTGGCATTTTGTGATCTGTGAGCAGCAACCGTGAATTGGAATGGTGCCACTGCCTAGCTGACATTCCCATACTTTGCCACGCTCATCACCGTAGTTCATAATGCAGTAGTACATGGTAGACTCATACCGTGCAGTGTAGACTCATACGTGTAGTACATGCAGATTCATGCCGCAGTGTACATCTAGACCACTGCAATAGTACATGGGGGGACCATACTGCAGTAGTACATGTAGATACCATACTGCAGTAGTACATGCAGAGCCATACTGTGTATGTACATGTAGATTCATATGTAGCATGTAGAGCCATACGTGTAGAAGACGTAGACTCACGTGCAGTACATGTAGACTCATACTGCAGTAGTACATCTAGACTTCATACGTGTAGTACATGGTGACCATACTGCAGTAGTACATGTAGCCCACACTGCAGTAGTACATGTAGACGATACTGTAGTATGTAGACTATTACTGCAGTAGTACATGTAGACTCATACTGCAGTAGTACATGCAGACTATTACTGTGTAATAGTACATGCAGATTGTTAAAGACATGTAGACTCACTGCAGCAGCATGCTAGACTCTCATACTGTGCAGTAGTTCATACTGCAGTAGTACATGTAGACCTCATACTGCAGTAGTATTACGTAGCCTCATACTGCAGTAGTACATGTAAGATCATTAATACAGTAGTATGTAGACTCATACAGTAGCATGTAGCCTCATACTGCAGTAGTACATGATGCCACCAGCCAAAACATTTGATCACCCAATGCCACAGTTTTTTCTAATGCCAAATAATAGTCTTCAGCATTTCCAGAAATAATACACATTGACCTTAATTCAATAGTTCAATTACATATTAGGCTGTAGAATTGACAACAACTTAGATGACACTGAACAACTTTTTTGGTGCCTGTTTCATGCCAGCATTCGTCAGCGCAAGAAAATTCTCGTCAAAATAAAACTTTTTGCATGGATGTTTTGTACTGTTAGTCAGGAACAAGACAATAACTTCACCTTCCTCGGTCATTACAAACAATAACATACGATAAAACCTCGGTTCACGCAGACATGTACCAGCTCATCACAGATCAATTTTCTTGATGTCTCCACTTGCATCACCTGCATAGACAAATCACCACTGCAGGCTGCAATTGCTTCCAGTACCAAGCCCGTGATGTCACGCAGCCCAAAACAGACTCCACAGAAAATCCACTTAACTAACAACGCTTGATCTAAACAATAAATGAGGTTCTGTTAACAATGCACAACTAGGAGTCCAGTCAATTAAATAAATCAGTGAGTTGCTCACAAGCAACAAACATGCAACATACGATTTGCTTCCATGTGAATGGGTGATATTTAATGCATCAAATGATACAACAAGGAGCTGTGTCCTGATCCAGTCCCTCCTGATCACCTGCACTGATAAGCCAGAACAATAGGACAGCGGTCTGGGTGAGAAAGAGACATCCATGTTGTAAAATTGAACAAATGGTTCTGTTTATGTCGGTTCTCATGGATGAATACGGTGGCCGTTGCATGGGCGGTCCCAGGGACAAGTCATTATCCCGAGGGAGGGGCCAAAGCTGCTCACAGACGCACCCCAAACAACATACCTGGCGGACATGTTAGAAACTCCAATGACAACACACAGGAATAACACAAGGAGAGATGGCTCAATACATTTAAATACCATGGGGGTAGCCTCCGATAGAGGGAGTGCAGTTAGCAAAATGAAGCAGCATGATGCCTGCCTGAGGCCAGCATTCTCTCCACCCGAGAATGATTGCTGCTAGGTGAGTCCAAATGAAAGCAAAAGGTCAGGGCCTGAAGTGGCAATTCATTCACATTTTATTTAGCTATTTTTAAAGACAACTCAAAGCCAAAACATATCTTTAAGAGTTTTTTTGAAATTTCAATCTTGCTGTTTATATTTCCGCCTAATTAGTCCTGCGTATAATATGTTAACATACTGCTGGCCTCTGGAATAACACCAGCCACACAGCTGCCTGCCACCTCTGGACAACACACACACAGCTACCTCTAACACACACACAGTTGCTACCCTGACAACATCAGATACCAAAATCTCGCTGCCACTTGAATAACACCAGACAGCACCTGTGCCAATTCTGAATACAGTTGCTGGCCTTCTAAATAATACCAAATAAATAGCTACCAGCACCTCTGAATAACACTGGCCACACAGCTGTGCCACCCTGAATACTGGTACACACAGTACCTGTTACCCGTCAAACATCAGCCACATAGCTGCTCCTGGGCCAATAGCCACACAGCTCAGCACTCCTGGAATAACATCGATCACAGCAACCCAGCAAATTCTGAATAACACCAGATAATACTCTGGAATAACACCAGCCACACAGCTGGGCCTTCTGTCAACAGACACACTGTTCGTGCACCCTGAAGTCAACACCAGCACACAGCAACCTGTTCATTCTGGAAGAACACCAGACACACAGGCTAGCTCATTCTGAATAACACAGCACCCGTTACCCTGACACCACAAATTGTTACTCCTGTATTAAACATAAATCTGTTACTCCTGGAATAACCAGCTCCTGCCATTCATACCAACACAGACTAACACCCTGGTTGCCTCTCTGAAATCCCCATGTTGGGGTCGCAGCCCAACAGTTACACCACTGGGCCGGATATAAAACAATGTCATCTAATTTATTTCCGTCAATATAGCAGATTCTTTTATTTTCAATATACATATGATTTGGTTTTACAATGTTTAATGCTTGTTGAGCAACAGATGGAAGGCGCCAAATACATGCAACTGGAACAGCGGTTGGAGCACGTAAAACTCACTCAACCACGAAAGTGTCTCCATCTCAAGCAAGCTCTCTTCCAATATAGCTAATGTTCCTGCCATACGTCTGGTGCTGCGCTCACATCCGCCTTCGCCATTGAAAGCAGCCTGGCATATGCAAAGCCATGTGCGCACTGCTTTGTTTTTTACTTTCGTATATAATCTCATTGTGAGGCGTGAGGGCGTGAGGGTGTGTTGGCGTCTGACATGTACTGGAATTAAGTAGATGGGCTAATACGACTGCACGGCTTCAGAGGCCCAAATAAACGCAAAGTCGAGGACCGGGAGCGGCAGCGATTCTCCGGGCGGTCACAGCATCCGCCGCAACCCTATAACCCTAAATGATGCTGTTCTGTACTTCAGACCGTTATGTATAGGGATGTATGGATCATTGGTCATATGTCATTAAATTAATGTTATATTTATTAAAACAACAGCGGTTATTCTATAATCTATCTATATCTGAGTGGTAACGATGTGAAATAAACTGTCTTCCATTGTTTGGAACATCATCATTATTGGTTTCATATGGAGGGTCTCTGTCACCAGCAGGTTCATTTAGGAGTTTGATATTCTGAGTTCTCTTTTATAACACGTTTATAACACGTATTAAGACCACGTGTGAGTCACGTGGGTCACAGTGTTATTTACAGGCTGCGGGCGGACAGTAAGAGGGTGATATCCGGTGTTTAATTTTTATTTGTTTGATAAGCATGAAGTGCGATTACACATCAGATATCCAGAGCTTATTGGCAGCCATTAAACAATACTAAGACAGAGAAAGTGAGAAAGAGGAACAGGCGCTGAAAACCCTATGAGATCACTTAGATGTTTTCACACCAAACATGTCAAGTATAACGGAGAATGTCATTGGCTGACGCTAAATGAAAACTATCAGTAAACCCACATTACGGAAAAAACCTATATGAGGATATATGTGCATATATGTACCTATATGTTACCTATATGCACATATATGCCTACATATATGCACATATATGATAATATATATGCTGCATATATGCACATATATGATAATATATATACTGCATATATGCACATATATGATAATATATATGCTGCATATATGCCACATATATGCACATATATGATAATATATGCTGCATATATGCGCATATATGCCACATATCGTCAAAATTGAGGTGCATATATGTGCATATATCCTTACGAAAAAAAAAGTATATTAAAGTATACTATGTATACTACAAAATGGATAGTACACTTTAGTTCACTTTTGATATACTTTTTAAGAAGTATGCTTAGAAAAAGTATATTCAAGTATACTATATATACTACAAAATGGGTAGTACACTTTAGTTTACTTATGATATACTTCAAAAAGCATTTAGAAAATAGTTAACTTACTTGAACTTTTAAGTTCACTACCAAATCGAAAACGTTTTTACACATTTCTTCTGGAGATGTACGTTTTCTTTTATTATACAGCAAAACAGTCTAAATATTTTTTTAATTTTTTTAGATCCATCTTGTATATTCTAATACTCATGTCTATGAAATGCATTGCACATTAAATATTTTGTTACTGAAGCTGAAATCATAATTACTGCCAAACATTTTGAAGCCCTATATTCATATACTATACTAATAATAATCAATTGGAGTATTAATAAAAATGTCTATGAACTAATTCTGCCTTTGCTGTATGTATTTTGAGGAACATTTATAAGTCTGATATGAATGAAAGCCCCGACAGACAGGACATTTACATATATTTGAACATATTTTACATGCATTAACTGAGAAAAATGTCCAATGAAGCATCAGAAGAAGGCGGATGTAGGCGGAGCTGATTAGCGACGTCACTTCCTGTTCCTTGCGCGCGAGCAAAATATCATATGTTGAACCGGAGATATTTCAGCATGTTTCAGTCGCCATAAACTACGCTTTAAACTCGAGCACCCAGGTGTAAGGATTCCAAAAAGGACCAAGTACAGATGGAATGAACAGGTGAGTTTGAGCTAAATTCTAACTTTATCTAGGCCTATATGAGATAACAGCTAACTAGCTACTTGGCTATATGGTTAATGCTCACATCAACATTAGCTAGATAGCTATTTACGTCTGAGCCATGTAAGAAGACAACACGTAACTAGCCCTTGTTAACAATTACTTATCTTTTATCTGCATCTTTTGTTTTTTCAGGTAACTGGTAGCTACAGTTACTAATTAGGCAAGGTTGCTAGGTAGCTTGTTTGTAAGGCAGGAACAAAAAATGAACATGTACTTTATCCTAATAAGCCATGTAGCTACTAGTTTGCTGATAATTTTTTTTTCTTGATGCTGTGTTATAAATTGTAACACGCTGGGTGTTTATAAGATGTTGCATTTAACGGCTATAGTATAAATTAAACGATGTACCTTACCCTTTCTCTCATTTCTTCAGGCTTCAGAGAAGTTAATGTCAATGCAGAATACTCTGTATCTGATCCCAACAGCAAAGAGGGAGACATACCCAATCTCAGTAATGAAGAGGATGATGACATACACAATCCCAACAGCATGGAGGACAATGTACCCGATCCCAGCAGTGAAGAGGAAGACGTAACTGATCCCAGCAGTGAAGAGGAAGACGTACACAATACGAACAGTGAATGGGCGACAATTCATCTGCCTTGGTATGTTTCACGCAAGTGTATTTGGAATCCTAATTTAATATTGCGCAATTTCACAAATTCTGATAAAAGGTTAAATATATTAATCATGTTTGCTTGTTGTCTTGTGTTTTTTACAGGGCATGCTAGGGAGAAATTTGAAGAAATAACAGTGCAAGATGTCCAGAAGATCTTGCACAAGAAGTGCAACAATGAATGCTTCAGACAAGTAAAGGCAGAAAAGATGTGAGCATGCATTTCATGTACAAAAATGAAGCATATTGTTAAATAAAATAACCATGTTTATTTTAACATTTAGAGTTTAAAATAGTTCTACAATGTATATATCAACATTTTAAGTGTTCATAGCTGGTTTATCCCCCTTTAATGTAGCTTTGACAATATTATCTCATGAAAATATTTATGAAAACACACACATTGTGTGTCTTGCCTCAAGATTTATTTAGGTATTTTGAATATGTACTGTATTTCCTTTATTTTAAAGATGTTAATTACACTTGAAGACAAAAGTATATTCTAAAGTTTCAAGTGGAACTCCTACCAGACACATGGCACTGATTGTTAGAGTATTGTTTAAGGTTCACTTGACAAACATGGCTTGTACAGTTATACTATGTGTTTAAATCTATTAGTAAATCATAGTAAATTAACATTTATTAGGTTTACTTCTTGAAGTACTTACATGAGTTGAAATACTTTTAAGTACTTTAAGAAGTCTACATCATAAACTAAAAAGTACACTACACGGGTTACTTTAAAGTATACAAAAGTATACTTTTAAGTACTTTAAGAAGTCTACTTCATAAACTAAAAGTACACTACACGGGTTACTTTAAAGTATTTAAAAGTATACTTAAAATAAACTAAGTGTACTCTAAAGTGTACTAAATAAACAATAAAGTGGGCCAATTTAGTCTACTTAGTATAAAAATAGTATATAAATAAGTACTTTAGTACCTTAATAATAGTATACTTTTTAAACTTAAGTATACTCTCAAAAATGAACTTAAAGTATACTTTTGTTTCGTAAGGATACAGGCCATATAGGTCTCCTGTATTGCTTCTTTATATCCACAAATAAGACCTATATGTACATACAAGATGTCTCCAATCGCAGCTGTACTGTAAGTACTTTGAGTTCCTGATGAAGTCTGCTGAAGTATTGCGCTCTTACTCGTTGTATTACGGTAACAGATTTGTTTTGGTGTTTGTGTATTAAGTGTTTTAATCGTTTTTTTAATGTTCAGTTTTTGTCTTGTTTTTGTTCTATTTGATTGTTCTTAAGTAAATAAATAATGTACATTTCTACATTTTGGGCTTTTATTTATGTTGCATAGTAGCTATGGATTTCAATAATTTAACATATAGGTGCATATATGTTTAGGTGCATATAGGTGCATATATGTTAGGTGCATATAGGTGCATATATGTTAGGTGCATATATGCACCTAACATATAGGTGCATATATGCACATATAGGTGCATATATGCACATATATGTACATATAATATAGGAAAACGGCCAATTTTATATATGTCACATATATTAAAAACATATATCAAAACCTATATTAAAACATATATGTTTATATAGGTTCTTTCCATGTGGGAATATTTTCAGAAATGAATGTGTCTTAAACATTAAGGGTGTCCTTTACATGAATATGTCCTATATATATATATTATATATATATATATTTAATATATATATATATTAAAACACTCCAATAAGCTATTCTGTCCCTGTGCGTGGCTCCATCATTCTTGCATACTAGCAGACACAGACAACTGGACGCCAGCAGGCGTGCACTGTGTGTGTGTGTGTGTGTGTGTGTGTGTGTGTGTGTGTGTGTGTGTGTGTGTGTGTGTGTGTGTGTGTGTGTGTGTGTCAGGAATCCTGACTGATAAACAGGAGTGTTTGGGTAGACGCCTTTATCCACAATCCTCCAGGAAGTGATTCCTGACGGCCTCGATATCTCCAAGTCACTGCCATGTTTAATTACAGAGTTGGAGTGAAAGTGCAGAGAGTTGTCTTTCCCTAAAATTCCCCAGCAGACCCAGTGGGAAACACATTCAATCTGTAGCAGAAGGGAAATGGAGGGCCAGCCCTGATGTTTCAGAAAATGTTTGGGCATCTTCAACTCTCAAATCAGAGGTTTATTGGATATCTTCTGTTTCAGAGGCACCAACTCTGATTGGACACATCTGTTTATATATGGTCCCACAGTTGACAGTTCATGTCAGAGCACAAACACACCGGATTACGGAAAGGTACCAGAAATGCCTCCAGCATAGAAGGTCCTTAGGAACACCATGGCCTCTGTCAATCTTAATTGGAAAGAAGTTTAAAAGTTTGGATGGCAGGGTGGCCAGATGGAAGAATCTACTCAGCAAAGGTACAGTGGATACAAAACCTGGGGGTGTGTAGACTTTTAATATCCAGGAAAATGTGAAGGCGTCGGAATATTTCCTCAAATACAATGCATGTTTTTGGGAATAATTTGCATATTTTGTCCATTGATCATAAAAAGTATGATGATATTCAGCTTTATGAATATTCATGATATTCAGCTTTATGATAATTCAAGATGATATTCAGCTTTATGAATATTCATGACATTCAGCTTTATAATAATTCATGATGATATTCAGCTTTATAATAATTCATGATGATATTCAGCTTTATAATAATTCATGATGATATTCAGCTTTATGAATATTCATGATGATATTCAGCTTTATGAATATTCATGATATTCAGCTTTATAATAATTCATGATGATATTCAGCTTTATAATAATTCATGATGATATTCAGCTTTATAATAATTCATGATGATATTCAGCTTTATGAATATTCATGATATTCAGCTTTATAATAATTCATGATGATATTCAGCTTTATAATAATTCATGATGATATTCAGCTTTATAATAATTCATGATGATAATCAGCTTTATGAATATTCATGATGATATTCAGCTTTATGAATATTCATGATGATATTCAGCTTCATAATAATTCATGATGATATTCAGCTTTATGAATATTCATGATGATATTCAGCTTTATAATAATTCATGATGATATTCAGCTTTATAATAATTCATGATGATATTCAGCTTTATAATAATTCATGATGATATTCAGCTTTATAATAATTCATGATGATATTCAGCTTAATTGCCATTTCCCTTTACATTATTGTTGACAAGCTACATTTTCTAATTTTCCGATGTGGTTTCACAACTTCCTAGTTTTGTGCCATATGGCAAATTGATGCAGAAGTAATATCAACGCTTGCGGCGGTTAAAACGCAACACAGACCCAACTGGTAATCTGACCGTACCGGTGCAGAACACTAACTAAAATGAGGGCCGCCGTATTGCAAGGATTTTCCTCTGTGTATTTGTGGGGTTGCAAGTTTAGGGCTGAGTTAGCATAACAGAGACATGGTTGTTCATAGATAAATGGCAAATGTTCAACTCTTAATACTTAACATATCCAATAAGGACTCATATTGAAGTCATGCAAAAAATATCTGTTGAAAAAGTAATATGATGTTCCTAAAATACCCAAGTTTCCAATAATTGTTTGCATTAATAGGTATTTCTGGAAAACCTTGGGACTTTCGAAGAATTGTGGAACCATACAACACGTTACTGGACTGGACGGAGGAATAATTCATATTGGAATCAATCTTTACTTCTGACAGCAAGACGGAATTGATATATAATTGGAACAAACATTTCAGTAGTGGGTGAAAAAAACTAAATCACACGATGATCTTGTGATGCGTTTGATCTTATGATGAATTATTATTTAATAATAAAAATCAGGACAATAAGAAGAGTTTTGAGAATCAGCCAGCAGTAAAGCGGTAGGTGGAATCGCCATTCATGAAATCAAGTTAGTCAGTGTCACATAATCATTACCATTGGCTTGAGGTGAACGTTTGCTGAACCTTGTCCAAAACCTGGATAACATACTTCAGAAACACTGCCACAAAGTTGTCACCAGACCTGGGAAAACTGACCAGAAATAATAGCTCCAGTGCCAACGTGCCCAACATGTGAACATGCTAACATTTCCTATAACAGACAGAGTAAACACGTTTAACATGCTAACATTTCCTATAACAGACAGAGTAAACACATTTAACATGCTAACATTTCCTATAACAGACAGAGTAAACACGTTTAACATGCTAACATTTCCTATAACAGACAGAGTAAACACATTTAACATGCTAACATTTCCTATAACAGACAGAGTAAACACGTTTAACATGCTAATTTCCTATAACAGACAGAGTAAACACATTTAACATGCTAACATTTCCTATAACAGACAGAGTAAACGTGTTTATTCAGCAAACGTTCACCTCAAGCCAATGGTAATGATTATGTGACACTGACTAACTTGATTTCATGAATGGCGATTCCACCTACCGCTTTACTGCTGGCTGATTCTCAAAACTCTTCTTATTGTCCTGATTTTTATTATTAAATAATAATTCATCATAAGATCAAACGCATCACAAGATCATCGTGTGATTTAGTTTTTTTCACCCACTACTGAAATGTTTGTTCCAATTATATATCAATTCCGTCTTGCTGTCAGAAGTAAAGATTGATTCCAATATGAATTATTCCTCCGTCCAGTCCAGTAACGTGTTGTATGGTTCCACAATTCTTCGAAAGTCCCAAGGTTTTCCAGAAATACCTATTAATGCAAACAATTATTGGAAACTTGGGTATTTTAGGAACATCATATTACTTTTTCAACAGATATTTTTTGCATGACTTCAATATGAGTCCTTATTGGATATGTTAAGTATTAAGAGTTGAACATTTGCCATTTATCTATGAACAACCATGTCTCTGTTATGCTAACTCAGCCCTAAACTTGCAACCCCACAAATACACAGAGGAAAATCCTTGCAATACGGCGGCCCTCATTTTAGTTAGTGTTCTGCACCGGTACGGTCAGATTACCAGTTGGGTCTGTGTTGCGTTTTAACCGCCGCAAGCGTTGATATTACTTCTGCATCAATTTGCCATATGGCACAAAACTAGGAAGTTGTGAAACCACATCGGAAAATTAGAAAATGTAGCTTGTCAACAATAATGTAAAGGGAAATGGCAATTAAGCTGAATATCATCATGAATTATTATAAAGCTGAATATCATCATGAATTATTATAAAGCTGAATATCATCATGAATTATTATAAAGCTGAATATCATCATGAATTATTATAAAGCTGAATATCATCATGAATATTCATAAAGCTGAATATCATCATGAATTATTATGAAGCTGAATATCATCATGAATATTCATAAAGCTGAATATCATCATGAATATTCATAAAGCTGATTATCATCATGAATTATTATAAAGCTGAATATCATCATGAATTATTATAAAGCTGAATATCATCATGAATTATTATAAAGCTGAATATCATGAATATTCATAAAGCTGAATATCATCATGAATTATTATAAAGCTGAATATCATCATGAATTATTATAAAGCTGAATATCATCATGAATTATTATAAAGCTGAATATCATGAATATTCATAAAGCTGAATATCATCATGAATATTCATAAAGCTGAATATCATCATGAATTATTATAAAGCTGAATATCATCATGAATTATTATAAAGCTGAATATCATCATGAATTATTATAAAGCTGAATGTCATGAATATTCATAAAGCTGAATATCATCTTGAATTATCATAAAGCTGAATATCATGAATATTCATAAAGCTGAATATCATCATACTTTTTATGATCAATGGACAAAATATGCAAATTATTCCCAAAAACATGCATTGTATTTGAGGAAATATTCCGACGCCTTCACATTTTCCTGGATATTAAAAGTCTACACACCCCCAGGTTTTGTATCCACTGTACCTTTTGCTGAGTAGATTCTTCCATCTGGCCACCCTGCCATCCAAACTTTTAAACTTCTTTCCAATTAAGATTGACAGAGGCCATGGTGTTCCTAAGGACCTTCTATGCTGGAGGCATTTCTGGTACCTTTCCGTAATCCGGTGTGTTTGTGCTCTGACATGAACTGTCAACTGTGGGACCATATATAAACAGATGTGTCCAATCAGAGTTGGTGCCTCTGAAACAGAAGATATCCAATAAACCTCTGATTTGAGAGTTGAAGATGCCCAAACATTTTCTGAAACATCAGGGCTGGCCCCCTCCATTTCCCTTCTGCTACAGATTGAATGTGTTTCCCCACTGGGTCTGCTGGGGAATTTTAGGGAAAGACAACTCTCTGCACTTTCACTCCAACTCTGTAATTAAACATGGCAGTGACTTGGAGATATCGAGGCCGTCAGGAATCACTTCCTGGAGGATTGTGGATAAAGGCGTCTACCCAAACACTCCTGTTTATCAGTCAGGATTCCTGACACACACACACACACACACACACACACACACACACACACACACACACACACACACACACACACACACACACACACACACACAGTGCACGCCTGCTGGCGTCCAGTTGTCTGTGTCTGCTAGTATGCAAGAATGATGGAGCCACGCACAGGGACAGAATAGCTTATTGGAGTGTTTTAATATATATATATATTAAATATATATATATATAATATATATATATAGGACATATTCATGTAAAGGACACCCTTAATGTTTAAGACACATTCATTTCTGAAAATATTCCCACATGGAAAGAACCTATATAAACATATATGTTTTAATATAGGTTTTGATATATGTTTTTAATATATGTGACATATATAAAATTGGCCGTTTTCCTATATTATATGTACATATATGTGCATATATGCACCTATATGTGCATATATGCACCTATATGTTAGGTGCATATATGCACCTAACATATATGCACCTATATGCACCTAACATATATGCACCTATATGCACCTAACATATATGCACCTATATGTTAAATTATTGAAATCCATAGCTACTATGCAACATAAATAAAAGCCCAAAATGTAGAAATGTACATTATTTATTTACTTAAGAACAATCAAATAGAACAAAAACAAGACAAAAAACTGAACATTAAAAAAACGATTAAAACACTTAATACACAAACACCAAAACAAATCTGTTACCGTAATACAACGAGTAAGAGCGCAATACTTCAGCAGACTTCATCAGGAACTCAAAGTACTTACAGTACAGCTGCGATTGGAGACATCTTGTATGTACATATAGGTCTTATTTGTGGATATAAAGAAGCAATACAGGAGACCTATATGGCCTGTATCCTTACGAAACAAAAGTATACTTTAAGTTCATTTTTGAGAGTATACTTAAGTTTAAAAAGTATACTATTATTAAGGTACTAAAGTACTTATTTATATACTATTTTTATACTAAGTAGACTAAATTGGCCCACTTTATTGTTTATTTAGTACACTTTAGAGTACACTTAGTTTATTTTAAGTATACTTTTAAATACTTTAAAGTAACCCGTGTAGTGTACTTTTAGTTTATGAAGTAGACTTCTTAAAGTACTTAAAAGTATACTTTTGTATACTTTAAAGTAACCCGTGTAGTGTACTTTTAGTTTATGATGTAGACTTCTTAAAGTACTTAAAAGTATTTCAACTCATGTAAGTACTTCAAGAAGTAAACCTAATAAATGTTAATTTACTATGATTTACTAATAGATTTAAACACATAGTATAACTGTACAAGCCATGTTTGTCAAGTGAACCTTAAACAATACTCTAACAATCAGTGCCATGTGTCTGGTAGGAGTTCCACTTGAAACTTTAGAATATACTTTTGTCTTCAAGTGTAATTAACATCTTTAAAATAAAGGAAATACAGTACATATTCAAAATACCTAAATAAATCTTGAGGCAAGACACACAATGTGTGTGTTTTCATAAATATTTTCATGAGATAATATTGTCAAAGCTACATTAAAGGGGGATAAACCAGCTATGAACACTTAAAATGTTGATATATACATTGTAGAACTATTTTAAACTCTAAATGTTAAAATAAACATGGTTATTTTATTTAACAATATGCTTCATTTTTGTACATGAAATGCATGCTCACATCTTTTCTGCCTTTACTTGTCTGAAGCATTCATTGTTGCACTTCTTGTGCAAGATCTTCTGGACATCTTGCACTGTTATTTCTTCAAATTTCTCCCTAGCATGCCCTGTAAAAAAAACACAAGACAACAAGCAAACATGATTAATATATTTAACCTTTTATCAGAATTTGTGAAATTGCGCAATATTAAATTAGGATTCCAAATACACACTTGCGTGAAACATACCAAGGCAGATGAATTGTCGCCCCATTCACTGTTCGTATTGTGTACGTCTTCCTCTTCACTGCTGGGATCAGTTACGTCTTCCTCTTCACTGCTGGGATCGGGTACATTGTCCTCCATGCTGTTGGGATTGTGTATGTCATCATCCTCTTCATTACTGAGATTGGGTATGTCTCCCTCTTTGCTGTTGGGATCAGATACAGAGTATTCTGCATTGACATTAACTTCCTCTGAAGCCTGAAGAAATGAGAAAGGGTAAGGTACATCGTTTAATTTATACTATAGCCGTTAAATGCAACATCTTATAAACACCCAGCGTGTTACAATTTATAACACACAGCATCAAGAGAAAAAAAATTATCAGCAAACTAGTAGCTACATGGCTTATTAGGATAAAGTACATGTTCATTTTTTGTTCCCTGCCTTTTACAAACAAGCTACCTAGCAACCTTGCCTAATTAGTAACTGTAGCTACCAGTTACCTGAAAAACAAAAGATGCAGATAAAAGATAAGTAATTGTTAACAAGGGCTAGTTACGTGTTGTCTTCTTACATGGCTCAGACGTAAATAGCTATCTAGCTAATGTTGATGTGAGCATTAACCATATAGCCAAGTAGCTAGTTAGCTGTTATCTCATATAGGCCTAGATAAAGTTAGAATTTAGCTCAAACTCACCTGTTCATTCCATCTGTACTTGGTCCTTTTTGGAATCCTTACACCTGGGTGCTCGAGTTTAAAGCGTAGTTTATGGCGACTGAAACATGCTGAAATATCTCCGGTTCAACATATGATATTTTGCTCGCGCGCAAGGAACAGGAAGTGACGTCGCTAATCAGCTCCGCCTACATCCGCCTTCTTCTGATGCTTCATTGGACATTTTTCTCAGTTAATGCATGTAAAATATGTTCAAATATATGTAAATGTCCTGTCTGTCCGGGGCTTTCATTCATATCAGACTTATAAATGTTCCTCAAAATACATACAGCAAAGGCAGAATTAGTTCATAGACATTTTTATTAATACTCCAATTGATTATTATTAGTATAGTATATGAATATAGGGCTTCAAAATGTTTGGCAGTAATTATGATTTCAGCTTCAGTAACAAAAAATATTTAATGTGCAATGCATTTCATAGACATGAGTATTAGAATATACAAGATGGATCTAAAAAAATTACTTAAAAAATATTTAGACTGTTTTTGCTGTATAATAAAAGAAAACGTACATCTCCAGAAGAAATGTGTAAAAACGTTTTTCGATTTGGTAGTGAACTTAAAAGTTCAAGTAAGTTAACTATTTTCTAAATGTACTTTTTGAAAGTATATCATAAGTAAACTAAAAGTGTACTACCCATTTTGTAGTATACTTATAGTATACTTGAATATACTTTTTTCTAAGCATACTTCTTAAAAGTATATCAAAAGTGAACTAAAAGTGTACTATCCATTTTGTAGTATACATAGTATACTTTAATATACTTTTTTTTCGTAAGGGATATATGCACATATATGCACCTCAATTTTGACGATATGTGGCATATATGCGCATATATGCAGCATATATTATCATATATGTGCATATATGTGGCATATATGCAGCATATATATTATCATATATGTGCATATATGCAGCATATATATTATCATATATGTGCATATATGCAGCATATATATTATCATATATGTGCATATATGTAGCATATATGTGCATATAGGTAACATATAGGTTACATATATGCACATATATCCTCATATAGGTTTTTTCCATGTGGGTTTACTGATAGTTTTCATTTAGCGTCAGCCGTGACATTCTCCGTTATACTTGACATGTTTGGTGTGAAAACATCTAAGTGATCTCATAGGTTTTCAGCGCCTGTTCCTCTTTCTCCTTTCTCTGTCTTAGTATTGTTTAATGGCTGCCAATAAGCTCTGGATATCTGATGTGTAATCGCACTTCGTACTTATCAAACAAATAAAATTAAACACCGGATATCACCTCTTACTGTCCGCCCGCAGCCTGTAAATAACACTGTGACCCACGTGACTCACACGTGGTCTTAATACGTGTTATAAACGTGTTATAAACAGAAATCCCCCAGAATATCAAACTCCCACAACCCTGCTGGTGACAGAGACCCTCCATATGAAACCAATAACACAGATGTTCCAAACAATGGAAGACAGTCGGCCTTCACATCGTTACCACTCAGATATAGATAGATTATAGAATAACCGCTGTTGTTTTAATAAATATAAATAATTTAATGACATATGACCAATGATCCATACATCCCTATACATAACGGTCTGAAGTACAGAACAGCATCATTTAGGGTTATAGGGTTGCGGGCGGGATGCTGTGACCGCCCGGATAACTGCCGCTCCCGGTCCTCGACTTTGCGTTTATTTGGGCCCATGGCTCATGCAATCATGTGCCCATCTGCCTAATTCCGAATACATGTCAGACGCATGCACCAACACACCCTCACACCCTCACACCCTCACAATGAGATTATATACGAAAGTAAAAGTAAAGCGGTGCGCTGCATGAGCGCGTAAAGTGTCCAACAGACGCTCCAACCAGCAGGAGACGTGGATGTGGAGCACAGCACCAGATTAACGTATAGCAGAACGTATATATATTGGAAGAGCTTGCCCAGGGATGGAGACACTCGACGGATTCCAGACAGGTGGAGTTTTACGTTTTTAACTCATTGTCTCCAACGTACTGTTCCAGTTGCATGGAGGTTATTTTACAACGCGCTCCATCTGATATGCTCAACAAAGCATTAAACATTGTAAAATAAATCGCATATGTTATATTGAAAATAAAGAATATATATATATATTGACGGAAATAAATTAAATGACATTGTTTAGTTTTCTTGTTAGTTTTTTTTATCGGTTAGTGGGTGTAACTGTTGGGCTGCGATTTGGCTTTATGGGGGGATTCCAGAGGAGCTGTAGAGTTGATCATTTAGTCTGTGTTGGTTATGAGATGGCAGGAGCTGAGTTATTCCAGAATTAACAGGTTGCTGTTTTATTACAGAATTAACAGGTTGCTGAGTTATTCCAGAATTAACAGGTTGCTGTGTTATTCCAGAATGAACAGGTTGCTGTGTGTCTGGTGTTATTCCAGAATGAACAGGTTGCTGTGTGTCTGGTGTTATTCCAGAATTAGCAGGTAGTTGTGTGGCTGGTGTTATTTAGAAGGTAGCTGTGTGGCTGGTGTTATTCCAGAATTAACAGGTTGCTGTGTGTCTGGTGTTATTCCAGAATTAACAGGTTGCTGTGTGTCTGATGTTATTCCAGAATTAGCAGGTAGCTGTGTGGCTGGTGTTATTTAGAAGGTAGCTGTGTGGCTGGTGTTATTCCAGAATTAACAGGTTGCTGTGTGTCTGGTGTTATTCCAGAATTAACAGGTAGCTGTGTGGCTGGTGTTATTCCAGAATTAGCAGGTAGCTGTGTGGCTGGTGTTATTTAGAAGGTAGCTGTGTGGCTGGTGTTATTCCAGAATTAACAGGTTGCTGTGTGTCTGGTGTTATTCCAGAATTAACAGGTTGCTGTGTGTCTGGTGTTATTCCAGAATTAGCAGGTAGCTGTGTGGCTGGTGTTATTTAGAAGGTAGCTGTGTGGCTGGTGTTATTCCAGAATTAGCAGGTAGCTGTGTGGCTGGTGTTATTCCAGAATTAGCAGGTAGCGTGTGTGGGCAGCTTATATTATACGCAGGTTCAATTATAGGCGAAATATAAGCCAACTAAGTTAAGGAGATAAAAAAACTCTTAAGATATGTTTTGGCTTTAGGTTGTCTTTAAAAATGGCTTAAAATAAAATGTGATTATAATGAATTGCCACTTCAGACCCTGAAGGCCAAAACGCTTTTGCTTTTCATTTTGGACTCACCTAGCAGCACCAATCATTCTCAGGTCTGAGGAGAGAATGAAACTGGAAGGGTTTTGGCCCTCCAAGGCAGAGTATCATATACTTCATTTTGCTTTAACTCACACTCCCTTTCAAAGATCAGGCTACCTTTTGTAATTATTTAAATATATTGTTGTGAGAGGCCATCCTCTCCTTGTGATATTCCCTGTGTGTTGTCATTGGGTTTCTAACATGTCCGCCAGAGTGTTGTTTAGAGGTGCATCTGTAGACACAGCTTTGGCCCCTCCCCTCAGGATGTGGCTTGTCCCTGGGACCACGCCCATGCTGCTATGTAAACGACCACCGTGATTCATCCATGAGAGAGAACCGACATAAACAGAACCATTTAATTTATTTCTGACTGCCGAGTTGGTTGATGCGACAAAGAATTGCGAGATTGCATCTCAATCACATTATGGATGCACAGGCTTATACTCCCCTTTGTGGTCCAGTCCTTCCCACAGTGACACAACATGTGGTTCAGTATCTTTCCTCACCCAGACCACTGTCTATTGTTCTGGCTTATCAGTGCAGGTGATCTTTAAGGAGGACTGGACAGTCTCAAGGACACAACTCAACTGATATATCATTTTGATCACATTAAATATGTATTTTATTCCACATGACATATTCTAAATCAGTATGTTACACTGAAATCACGCATGTTTGTTGCTTGTGAGCAACTCACTGTAGTTTACATTTTAGTGACTGGACTCTAAGTTGTCGTGACCTTGAGACACAAATGTTCTGTTGTTTTCGTCAAACGTTTGTTAGTTAAGTCGTTTTCTGGTGGGTCCTGTTTTTGTTCTGCGTATTTATCTGAACTTAGTACTGGAAGCAATTTAGAAATTGTACAGTGGTGATTTAATCTATGCAAGGTGATGCACAAATGGAGACATCAAAAAGGAAGTGGTCACCAATTAGATATGATGTCTATGACTTGAACTGAGAATACATGATGCATTTTCACACACGTAGACATTTTCCAGGTTTTGATCATTCATATCGTATGTTATTGATCCATTTTGTAATGACCGGGGGAGACAAGTTGTTGTCTTGTTCACAATATACAACAATTCTAAAACATCCATGCAAAAAGTTTTATTTTTGTGAGAATTTTTCTTACGCTATTGAATACTGGCACATAAGTAGACACAAAAAAAGTTGATCAGTTTTGTCATCTAAAGTTGTTGTCAGTTCTGCAATAAGTATGTAATTGAACTATTGATTTCGTCAATGTGTATTGATTTCACAAATGCTGAAGACCTATTATTTGGCATTAGAAAAACTGTGGCATTGTTGGGTGATCAAATGTTTTAGCTGGTGGCATCTACATGTACTACTGCAGTATGAGGCTACATGTAATACTGCAGTATGAGTCTACATGTACTACTGTAGTATGAGTCTACATGTACTACTGCAGTATGAGGCTACATGTACTACTGCAGTATGAGTCTACATGTACTACTGCAGTATGAGGCTACATGTACTACTGGAGTATGAGTCTATATGTACTACTGCAGTATGAGTCTACATGTACTACTGCTGTATGAGTCTGCATGTACTATTGCAGTATGAGTCTACATGTACTACTGCAGTATGAGTCTACATGTACTACTGCAGTATGAGTCTACATGTACTACTGCAGTATGAGTCTACATGTACTACTGCAGTGTGAGGCTACATGTACTACTGCAGTATGAGTCTACATGTACTACTGCAGTATGAGTCTAGATGTACTACTGCAGTATGAGTCTACATGTACTACTGCAGTATGAGTCTACGTGTACTACTGCAGTATGAGTCTACATGTACTACCGCAGTATGAGTCTACATGTACTACCGCAGTATGAGTCTACATGTACTACTGCAGTATGAGTCTACATGTACTACTGCAGTATGAGTCTACATGTACTATTGCAGTATGAGTCTAGATGTACTACTGCAGTATGAATCTACATGTACTACTGCAGTATGAGTCTACATGTACTACTGCAGTATGAGTCTACATGTACTACTGCAGTATGAGGCTACAGTCTTCATGGCGTGGCAAGTATGGGAATGTCAGCTAAAGACAGTGGCACCCGATTCAATTCCACAGTTTAACTTTCTCCCACAAGGATCTAAAATGCCAACAGGTAGTGACTCAGTTCCATGAGACACGTCATCACACAGAAACCTTAAGCTTTCGTTCTGCACTACCTGTTGTCACTTTTGTTTTGGAAAATGTTGCCGTGTTTAGGTTGGATATTAGAATTCTCAACAGAAGTCCGTCTCACACAGGTCACCCTGGGTTCTAGGTTCTAGGGTTTTTTAAGGAACACAAACTTTACAAAAAAACATCAAACGAAATGTTATTCAAAAATAACACAAACACAACAATGAACCACATCAGAGAATGGTAAAATGGCACTCAAAATAGGCTCCTCAAATATAGGCAGGGCAGCATAAAGATGCCTAGAGGCACCTCCAGTGTTGGGTGGTGACAACATAAAGATGCCTAGAGGCACCTCCAGTGTCAGATGGTGACAACATAAAGATGCCTAGAGGCACCTCCAGTGTCAGGTGGTGACAACATAAAGATGCCTAGAGGCACCTCCAGTGTCAGGTGGTGACAACATAAAGATGCCTAGAGGAACCTCCAGTGTCAGGTGATGACAACATAAAGATGCCTAGAGGCACCTCCAGTGTCGGGTTGTGACAACATAAAGATGCCTAGAGGCACCTCCAGTGTCAGGTGGTGACAACATAAAGATGCCTAGAGGCACCTCCAGTGTCAGGTGGTGACAACATAAAGATGCCTAGAGGAACCTCCAGTGTCAGGTGATGACAACATAAAGATGCCTAGAGGAACCTCCAGTGTCGGGTGGTGGCAACATAAACATGCCTAGAGGCACCTCCAGTATTCACTCCAACATGATGATCCTATGTAACGTGTGTTTTGTTCAGCAGATGTCTGGATGCAGAACGTGCCCCTTTCTCCTCCCTGTGAGGCTGAAGATCTCATGGAAGGTAGATCTCCCACAAACCCACTGAGAACCTGCACCCTAACAAATGGAGCAGTTCACTTTATAGCCAGTGTCCTGCTTCTGTATTCTGTGTTCTGCATTTCTCATGGCCTTTATGAAACTGCTGTTCATTTCCTGGTTTGCTTGTCTTCATGCAAAACAACTATCAAAGAGAACTAGTAGACGTGTTGTTGTCCTGGTTAAAATCACCCATGGAAGGCTGACAGCTGTTTATACCTGGGGAATTGATTGGCGGTTAATGTTTACCTCACGGTTTTTAGGTGTTAACTTGGAGACTCTTCTGGAAGATTTGATTGAACCTTTCAAATTCAGTATGTTACACACACACAAACACACACAAAAAACTCACATGCACATAAATGTTCAAGTAGCAACAACTCTGTGTTCCTACAACAACCTGATAACTCCGCCTGTTGTCTGTAGATGAGGTTGGCACGATGACCACCACGGTGAAGCTAGATGAGCAGACACAGATCACCCCACATTGGAAAGGTAACTAGAAGACCTACGAAACTGATGGAAATCTATAAAGGCTGTGTAGACACTTGGTCAATGCAAAACCTATACTTCCATAACATCTGGCAAACAACAATCAGTCCATTGATTGGCTTAGCCTATATAGTTGACTAGCTGTTTAGTCTTAGCCTATATAGTTGACTAGCTGTTTAGTCTTAGCCTATATAGTTGACTTGCTGTTTAGTCTTAGTCTATATAGTTGACTAGCTGTTTAGTCTTAGCCTATATAGTTGACTAGCTGTTTAGTCTTAGCCTATATAGTTGACTTGCTGTTTAGGCTTAGCCTATATAGTTGACTAGCTGTTTAGGCTTAGCCTATATAGTTGACTAGCTGTTTAGTCTTAGCCTATATAGTTGACTTGCTGTTTAGTCTTAGCCTATATAGTTGACTAGCTGTTTAGTCTTAGCCTATATAGTTGACTAGCTGTTTAGTCTTAGCCTATATAGTTGACTAGCTGTTTAGTCTTAGCCTATATAGTTGACTTGCTGTTTAGTCTTAGCCTATATAGTTGACTTGCTGTTTAGTCTTAGCCTATATAGTTGACTAGCTGTTTAGTCTTAGCCTATATAGTTGACTAGCTGTTTAGTCTTAGCCTATATAGTTGACTAGCTGTTTAGTCTTAGCCTATATAGTTGACTAGCTGTTTAGTCTTAGCCTATATAGTTGACTAGCTGTTTAGTCTTAGCCTATATAGTTGACTAGCTGTTTAGTCTTAGCCTATATAGTTGACTGGCTGTTTAGTCTTAGCCTATATAGTTGACTAGCTGTTTAGTCTTAGCCTATATAGTTGACTAGCTGTTTAGTCTTAGCCTATATAGTTGACTAGGTGTTTAGTCTTAGTCTATATAGTTGACTAGGTGTTTAGTCTTAGTCTATATAGTTGACTAGCTGTTTAGTCTTAGTCTATATAGTTGACTAGCTGTTTAGTCTTAGTCTATATAGTTGACTAGCTGTTTAGTCTTAGCCTATATAGTTGACTAGGTGTTTAGTCTTAGTCTATATAGTTGACTAGCTGTTTAGTCTTAGCCTATATAGTTGACTAGCTGTTTAGTCTTAGCCTATATAGTTGACTAGCTGTTTAGTCTTAGCCTATATAGTTGACTAGCTGTTTAGTCTTAGCCTATATAGTTGACTAGGTGTTTAGTCTTAGTCTATATAGTTGACTAGCTGTTTAGTCTTAGTCTATATAGTTGACTTGCTGTTTAGTCTTAGTCTATATAGTTGACTAGCTGTTTAGTCTTAGTCTATATAGTTGACTAGCTGTTTAGTCTTAGTCTATATAGTTGACTAGCTGTTTAGTCTTAGTCTATATAGTTGACTAGCTGTTTAGTCTTAGCCTATATAGTTGACTAGCTGTTTAGTCTTAGCCTATATAGTTGACTTGCTGTTTAGTCTTAGCCTATATAGTTGACTAGCTGTTTAGTCTTAGCCTATATAGTTGACTTGCTGTTTAGTCTTAGCCTATATAGTTGACTAGCTGTTTAGTCTTAGCCTATATAGTTGACTAGCTGTTTAGTCTTAGCCTATATAGTTGACTAGGTGTTTAGTCTTAGTCTATATAGTTGACTAGCTGTTTAGTCGTAGTCTATATAGTTGACTTGCTGTTTAGTCTTAGCCTATATAGTTGACTAGCTGTTTAGTCTTAGCCTATATAGTTGACTAGCTGTTTAGTCTTAGCCTATATAGTTTACTTGCTGTTTAGTCTTAGCCTATATAGTTAACTAGCTGTTTAGTCTTAGCCTATATAGTTGACTTGCTGTTAAGTCTTAGCCTATATAGTTGACTAGCTGTTTAGTCTTAGTCTATATAGTTGACTTGCTGTTTAGTCGTAGCCTATATAGCTGACTGACTGTTTAGTCTTAGTCTATATAGTTGACTTGCTGTTTAGTCTTAGCCTATATAGTTGACTAGCTGTTTAGTCTTAGTCTATATAGTTGACTAGCTCTTTAGTCTTAGCCTATATAGTTGACATGCTGTTTAGTCTTAGCCTATATAGTTGACTAGCTGTTTAGTCTTAGCCTATATAGTTGACTTGCTGTTTAGTCTTAGCCTATATAGTTAACTAGCTGTTTAGTCTTAGTCTATATAGTTGACTTGCTGTTAAGTCTTAGCCTATATAGTTGACTAGCTGTTTAGTCTTAGCCTATATTGTTGACTTGCTGTTTAGTCTTAGCCTATATAGTTGACTAGCTGTTTAGTCTTAGCCTATATAGTTGACTTGCTGTTTAGTCTTAGCCTATATAGTTGACTTGCTGTTTAGTCTTAGCCTAGAAAGTTGACTGGCTGTTTAGTCTTAGTCTATATAGTTGACTTGCTGTTTAGTCTTAGCCTATACAATTGACTGGCTGTTTAGTCTTAGTCTATATAGTTGATTTGCTGTTAGCCTATACAGTTGACTGGCTGTTAAGTCTTAGCCTATACAGTTGACTGGCTGTTTATTCTTAGCCTATATAGTTGACTTGCTGTTTAGTCTTAGCCTAGAAAGATGACTGGCTCTTTAATGTTTTCTTACTGTTTTAGAATTGGACCTAGTGACCCTTCTGGATGTGGATGATCCCATAACCCCGAACCCTAAAAGTAAGACCTGCCCTAATCCTAATCTTATAATCCATCTGTTATAATGCATCTCTTATAATCCATCTCTTATATTCCATCTCTTATAATCCATCTCTTATATTCCATCTCTTATAATCCTAATCTCTTATATTCCATCTCTTATATTCCATCTCTTATAATCCATCTCTTATAATCCATCTCTTATAATCCATCTCTTATAATCCTAATCTCTTATAATCCATCTCATATATTCCATCTCTTATCATCCATCTCTTTACAACAACCTGATCACAGATCTTTGGTTGTTTGTTTGATTGATTTCGAGTTGCTACCTGTTCAGTTATCCACGGCAGTCAATAAACCACAGGTGTTCTGTTATTGACTGTCTAGTCACAGTCTGTTAAATGTTATTGTTTATTAATCTCTTCCTGTTTTGTAGATATAGACTTGGAAACTCTCTTGGATGATGTCTATAACCATATGGAATTCAACGGTAACGTACACATCTATTCACACAGAGAATCGTTCCCCAAAACCCAACATCACCCTAATCTTGAACCTTAATTTTTCCCTGGGTAATTAGTCACCTGACTTTTTATTGTATTTTCTCGTTATTGGTGGGTGTTGGATTACGTTTGTCCTAGCTGATTTTATCTATTTATTTCAACAGTTTAGAATTTGTTTTTAATGGAAATAAAACTGTGTTGATTCCGCTCTGCGTCTGACTTTGTCCTGCATCACAATCGTGTGACCGTGTCTCGAAAACACACTGACAACTCTGTGCCCTTCTCAACATCTTTCTCGTTTTTCAGACGGGCTGTTTGAACTTGGCCTGGAAGCTGACACACAGACTGGTAAGAGCTGTAACATGTGCTTCAGACGGATTGATCCTGTCTGTCTGTCTGTTTGTCTGTCTGTCTTAGTGGTTGTAGTTAATCAGGTATTAATCACAGGTGTTCTGATACAGGTGAGATAACTCATATGTCTGTCTTAGTGGTTGTAGTTATCAGGTATTAATCACAGGTGTTCTGCTACAGGTGAGATAACTCATATGTCTGTCTTAGTGGTTGTAGTTATCAGGTATTAATCACAGGTGTTCTGCTACAGGTGAGATAACTCATATGTCTGTCTTAGTGGTTGTAGTTATCAGGTATTAATCACAGGTGTTCTGATACAGGTGAGATAACTCATATGTCTGTCTTAGTGGTTGTAGTTATCAGGTATTAATCACAGGTGTTCTGATACAGGTGAGATAACTCATATGTCTGTCTTAGTGGTTGTAGTTATCAGGTAATAATCACAGGTGTTCTGTTACAGGTGAGATAACTCATATGTCTGTCTTAGTGGTTGTAGTAATCAGGTATTAATCACAGGTGTTCTGTTACAGGTGAGATAACTCATATGTCTGTCTTAGTGGTTGTAGTTATCAGGTATTAATCACAGGTGTTCTGATACAGGTGAGATAACTCATATGTCTGTCTTAGTGGTTGTAGTTATCAGGTATTAATCACAGGTGTTCTGTTACAGGTGAGATAACGGCCAATGAACAGAGTGGTCAGAATCAGATCCGCAAGAGACGGAGAGGTAATCATCTGGATTTAAACACTGACTGATTGCCTGATTGGTTGATTGACTGCTTTATCAGTTGATTGGCTGCTTCATTGACTTCTTTATAGGCTGATTTATTGATGGATTGGCTGACCGATTTATATTGTTTCTAGCAAAGGTCCCCAGTGATTGTGATAAACAAAGGAAGAGAGGAAAGAGGAAACAGAAGACTATGGAGACACCTGTTAATGGTAGGACCTCCCTCAGTCACTCATAGTAGTGGACACTCATTCACTCATAGTAGTGGACACTCATTCACTCATAGTAGTGGACACTCATTCACTCATAGTAGTGTACACTAATTTAATCATGATTGTATACACTCATTCACTCATAGTAGTGGACACTCATTCACTCATAGTAGTGGACACTCATTCACTCATAGTAGTGGACACTCATTCACTCATAGTAGTGTACACTCATTCACTCATAGTAGTGGACACTCATTCACTCATTAGTGTGTACACTCATTCACTCATAGTAGTGGACACTCATTCACTCATAGTAGTGTACACTCATTCACTCATAGTAGTGGACACTCATTCACTCATTAGTGTGTACACTCATTCACTCATAGTAGTGGACACTCATTCACTCATAGTAGTGGACACTCATTCACTCATAGTAGTGGACACTCATTCACTCATAGTAGTGGACACTCATTCACTCATAGTAGTGGACACTCATTCACTCATTAGTGTGTACACTCATTCACTCATAGTAGTGGACACTCATTCATGTCAACCCTAGCTCGTGGGCTAATACGCTAACAGTAAGATAATAGTAGCCTTATAGAAGGCTAATAGCAAGCTAACAACAGGCTAATAGTAATCTTAAATATGCTTATAGTATGCTAATTGCAGATTTATTGTAGGTAAATAGTAAGCTATCAGTGGGCTTTTAGTAGGAATGTTGTATTTTGCTGCTGCCAAAGAAGAAATAATAGTTTATTAACACACAGAGATGAAAAATATGATTAAGGAATTGATTGGTTTGTTATTATTGCTTGATTATATTTGGTTGATTATGTTTTCTACAGACTGTATTGGCTCTCCTGTCGTCACGGCGACCATGGTAACAACCCATCATCCTTCCGGGCTCCTCCAGATCACTCCACCCCCTACCCCATCCCTCTATCCCTCCATCACTCCACCCTTCCAACCCACTGTTTTCCACATCACTCAGCTGAGTTCAACCTTCAGCTTCTCCCCTGCGCTGATTAACTCCTCGGGACAACGCACATACCTACTAGGTCTGTGTGTGTGTGTGTGTGTGTGTGTGTGTGTGTGTGTGTGTGTGTGTGTGTGTGTGTGTGTGTGTGTGTGTGTGTGTGTGTGTGTGTGTGTGTGTGTGTGTGTGTGTGGGGGTGGGTTTGTTGAATACAATGAGTGTGTTGTCCTGGATTATATGAGTGTGTTGTCCTGGATTATATGAGTGTGTTGTCCTGGATTATATGAGTGTGTTGTCCTGGATTATATGAGTGTGTTGTTCTGGATTATATGAGTGTGTTGTTCTGGATTATATGAGTGTGTTGTCCTGGATTATATGAGTGTGTTGTCCTGGATTATATGAGTGTGTTGTTCTGGATTATATGAGTGTGTTGTTCTGGATTATATGAGTGTGTTGTCCTGGATTATATGAGTGTGTTGTCCTGGATTATACGAGTGTGTTGTCCTGGATTATATGAGTGTGTGTTTGTGCAGATTAACTCACTGTGTGTTTGTGCAGATTAACTCACTGTGTGTTTGTGCAGATTAACTCACTGTGTGTTTTTTCAGATTATCACACTGTGTGTTTGTCCAGATTATCACACTGTGTGTTTGTCCAGATTATCACACTGTGTGTTTGTCCAGATTATCACACTGTGTGTTTGTCCAGATTATCAGACTGTGTGTTTGTCCAGATTATCACACTGTGTGTTTGTCCAGATTATCACACTGTGTGTTTGTCCAGATTATCACACTGTGTGTTTGTCCAGATTATCACACTGTGTGTTTGTCCAGATTATCACACTGTGTGTTTGTCCAGATTATCACACTGTGTGTTTGTCCAGATTATCACACTGTGTGTTTTGCAGTGCCGTCTCAATCCCTGGTTCCAAAGAACCCCACCATCCAACCTCTCTATCCAGGTGAGTTCAGACCAGTTGTTCTGCCAGGCCAGAGGACTTGAAGTCACATGGTTTTATAAACTAACTGGCAGTACCCAAACATACCCGTATGCTAGCTAACAGTGTGTGTGTGTGGGTGTGTGTGTGTGTGTGTGTGTGTGTGTGTGTGTGTGTGTGTGTGTGTGTGTGTGTGTGTGTGTGTGTGTGTGTGTGTGTGTGTGTGTGTGTGTGTGTGTGTGTGTGTGTGTGTGTGTGTGTGTGTGTGTGTGTGTGTGTGTGTGTGTGTGTGTAGTTGACAGCGCAGTAGCTCCAGACTCCATGAGCTCGTCCCCCCTGGATCTCGGTCTGACTGTGCCAGTCAAGCCAT
>CM055752.1:721276-742568 GCA_029465975.1 Dallia pectoralis
TAGACTGGTCTAAAAAATAAAAACCAAGTGAGATAATTTGAGGAGGTGGAGGTTCCCAATGTGGCGTGTGCAGAACGGCAGTGCCAACTAGAAGACCTACATTTACCTGTGTGTGTCTAGCTCATTGGCTGGTAATAACCTACATTTACCTGTATGTGTTTAGCTCATTGGCTGGTAATAACCTACATTTACCTGTATGTGTCTAGCTCATTGGCTGATGATAACCTACATTTACCTGTATGTGTCTAACTCATTGGCTGATAATAACCTACATAAAACAATTGACGCTCTAATGGAATGTCCCATAGAGCTTGATTAAATTATTCTATTATTAATAGCCACATTGTTTTTACCTGCCGGAATACGTCATCAATTTAGTTGTTGTTAATGCGGGCTACCTCATCCATTTAGTTGGACAGGAGAAAGAGCGCTAAGGTCAAGCTTGGCATCTGAGGTCAACGTCTGTGCTCATCCCAGCATGATGAGAAAGAGGAGGAGAGACGATGAGGCAGGGTCCCCGGGAGGTAAAGATCCAGCCAGGAGCTTCTCAAAGAATGAGGTAACGACAGCGGCCATTTTGGTTCTTTGTTGTTTCCTGATTGTTGCCACTGAACAATGGGTTTTTGCTAGTCTGTCTGTGTTGTAAAATGACAGCGGCTGCCAAGGTGGCTGCCAATGTATTCAGGTGCTTTCACCTTCTCACCATGTTTTTGTTTTATACACTTAATTAACAATGGATTGCTTTGTTCCCGCCAATATACAGTACATCAGAGGTGGGACAAAGTCATTGTTATGCAAGTCACAAGTAAGTCTCAAGTCTTTGCCCTCGAGTCCCGAGTCAAGTCGAGTCAAAGATGAGGCAAGTCCCGAGTCGAGTCACAAGTCAAAGCCAACAAGTCTCAAGTCGAGTCCAAAGTCCTACCATTTTAGTTTCGAGTCATTTCAAGTCATCTTACCACAGAATTTATACAAATCATGTATGTCTGTAAGATTTGTATTTATTTAAACCTCTTTTTATACAATGACATTAATACAGTAAAAAACAGAAAATTTAATTTCACAAAAAATGCTTGTATTTCAACAGCATATTGCACTAGAACAATGCACAGCAACTTCAGTCCTGTATTGTATTGACCTTAGGGCTGGACGATATGGAAACATTTAATATCACAATATATTTCTTAATTTCGGTCGATACGATATAATTCCAATATCGATATGAACAATATAAAAGCCTCAGAAAAAATGCCATGAACACCCACAACGAATGTCTGTATACAATCTTCTGAAAAATACATTTGCCAAGTCTTTTGAGCCTCCTCCTATAAAACTAAATAATATTTTAGAAATAAAACGGTACAAATAAATTAAAGTTCACCTTTTATTTGATTTTAACCTTTATACAAACAAGAAAAGTCAAATAAGCAATTTGACTCTGAGACTGACCTTATTAATATATTTAACTTCAAACAATAACATAGGCTGATTATATTATTCTTTACACAAAACTTCCTGCAACAAAACTTGTTCTTATAAACATATCGTTTAAAGTTAGTGAACATGTTAGACAATGAAGAGGTGAGTTCATGAGTTCGCTACGTGACCGTGGATTTAAGAGACACGACAGAGAAGCTCATGAACGCGCATGTCGCAACATGCTTGGAGAATGAGAGTGCTCAAAAGCGCATGTCCATCATGACGTCATGGGCCAGTCAACGCGGAAGATCCAAGCTTCTATGTTGGCTTTATGCGCTTTTGAGCCTCTCATTCTCCGGCACATTTAGCATCACGCTGAAACCTGAAGTTTATCAGATCTCAGAAAGCTGAACCACTTCCCTACCACTGAATTAGTCTTTCCTCTCATATCAACTGTCTGCTTTCTCCTCACTTATAGAAGCTCGTTCAGTCACGTTTGAATTGCGGTCATGGGCGCTCATTTTGTAGCTTAAACTTGCCGTGTTGGAGATCAGCAAAAATATTGAAATATCGAAAATGTGTTTAGAAATCATATCACCGTTATTGATTTTTTTTCATATTGCAAAACAGTTTAACTTTCAAATAGACATGGGTCCTTTTAGCCTGAACTTTTTTAAACATGTCATTAATAAAATCCTCACTCCTCAAAATTATCACTTCTGAAAAAATGGACCAACCTGATAATATAATTGGAATGACTCCATAGAGACGTGTGTGCGTGTGCGTGTGAGCATGCCCGTGCGAAGCTCCGTCTGTAATCTTCGACCCGCATGTTTTGCAAATTCCAACTCTTTTTTTGTCGACTACCTCGTAGTTTTTATAGCCAAACGAAACTATATTCGGTATCATTTTGCCAACTGGCGCGTTGTTGCTTGTGCTTCATTGGTTGTCTTGCAATGTGCCTGCTTGGATGCTGTCTAATCAAAACAACGTGGGACTACAGTGATTGGATGTCAAATCAAAACAACGTGGGACTACAGTGATTGGATGTCAAATCAAAACAACGTGGGACTACAGTGATTGGATGTCGTGCAGGCAGCGCGCGTGCTCTCTGCATGCATTTTTTTCACAGATGCAGATAAACCAAGAGCGGCGCGGCCGTGTGAACATTTTCTTCCCCAGTTTTCATGGGAAGTAGCGAGTCTTCTCGAGTCAAAAGGCGCAAGTCCAAGTGAAGTCACGAGTCATTGATGTTCAAGTCCAAGTCGAGTTGCAAGTCTTTGTACATTTTGTCAAGTCGAGTCTGAAGTCATCAAATTCATGACTCGAGTCCACACCTCTGCAGTACATACAATACTGCAAAGCTAGAACACTTAATGGATTGTGTGCTAGTTACATTCTGTGTCTTGACATTAGTGGTATAAGTCTATAACTTTTAACTTTCAATTGGATGTTATTTGTAAAGGAACACACCTGTCTATCAAAGGTCCCACATTTGACATGATCTGACAGGTGCATGTATGAGGACAAATCAATCCATTGTTTGGTTAGCATCTGTGTTATGGGTTTTGGGAGAAGCGGCTTTTCAGGTAATGGCTTGTGTTGTCACCAGGTGCAGAGTCTGCTCCAACAGGAAGTTACCAGCGCCGTAAAACAGTCTGATTCCAAGATGGAGTCTCTGCTGGAGAGGGTGCAGCGGCTTGAGTGTGAACCCAACTTTGACATCACCATACGTAAACTAGAGGTGTGTGTGTGTTTATATGATGTATACACCCTCCACCCGGTCTGGGTTTATATGATGTATACACCCTCCACCCGGTCTGGGTTTATATGATGTATACACCCTCCACCCGGTCTGGGTTTATATGATGTATACACCCTCCACCCGGTCTGGGTTTATATGATGTATACACCCTCCACCCGGTCTGGGTTTATATGATGTATACACCCTCCACCCGGTCTGGGTTTACACCCGGTAACCATACCATTACATATTTTCCTGTTCCTTGAGGTTTTACTTAATTACTTGCCAGTGCAGGCATGGAGAATAATGGAATGAAGTTCTGGATATTGCCCAACCCTAATTGCATTACAGAAGTGTGTGTGTGTGTGTGTGTGCGTGTGTGCGTGTGTGCGTGTGTGTGCTGACTGTTCTGACTTCAGACTTAATTACAGTTCCCGTTTGTCACTTCTCTCTCCTCAACCATCTCTCTCTCTCTCTGCATGTCAGGCTCACATAAAGAAAGTCAAGAGGAGGGGAGATGCTGCCTTGGCCTACGTGAAGATGCTGGGGGCCTCTGGGGTCAAAGTGACGCAGAATCCGGTGGGACGAGCATGAAGGATACACGTATAGACTACCGTGCAGGATACACGTATAGACTACCGTGCAGGATACACGTATAGACTACCGTGCAGGATACACGTATAGACTACCGTGCAGGATACACGTATAGACTACCGTGCAGGATACACGTATAGACTACCGTGCAGGATACACGTATAGACTACCGTGCAGGATACACATCCCATGTACACGTAGACTGGCATTCAGGACACATGCCATATTCAGGACACATGCCATACTGGCATTCAGGACACATGCCACATGCACGTAGACTGGCATTCAGGACACATGCCACATGCACGTAGACTGGCATTCAGGACACATGCCACATGCACGTAGACTGGCATTCAGGACACATGCCACATGCACGTAGACTGGCATTCAGGACACATGCCACATGCACGTAGACTGGCATTCAGGACACATGCCACATGCACGTAGACTGGCATTCAGGACACATGCCACATGCACGTAGACTGGCATTCAGGACACATGCCACATGCACGTAGACTGGCATTCAGGACACATGCCACATGCACGTAGACTGGCATTCAGGACACATGCCACATGCACGTAGACTGGCATTCAGGACACATGCCACATGCACGTAGACTGGCATTCAGGACACATGCCACATGCACGTAGACTGGCATTCAGGACAGATGCCACATGCACGTAGACTGGCATTCAGGACACATGCCACATGCACGTAGACTGGCATTCAGGACACATGCCACATGCACGTAGACTGGCATTCAGGACACATGCCATATCTTAAGTGCTTTTACAAGCTAGGCAGTTTGAGGCCCAGAATGTTGATTGTTTGAAAGCTGTTGTTTTTCCAATTTCTGGGCTCTAAATTGTATTGTAATTCTAATGTATTTTATATAGTTTTTCTACATCAGCAGTTGACACAGTCTTCATTAAAACAAACAATTCCAGCTTTAGCTTCCCAGTCACAAATTAAGGCTAGTCCGACACTCTTCTGACAACAAATCAAGGTCATTGGAAGTAGTCTATGTGTAGTAGTCTGTGTTGTAGTCTGTGTGTATTTATTTCTCATGCTAGCCTTCGTCTCTATCGGGGGACATTGCCCCAAAAAATTCTAATGTAGATGTTTCCAAATGTAACTGGTATGTAGTTCTGAATGCAACTGGTATGTAGTTCTGAATGTATGTTCTTCTCCAAAAGAATGCCTCTGGACCAGTGGACCGGACAGAGATTAATAGTGGAACAAGCACTGTGAACCTAGTTGGGTAAATAAACACAAACACACTAGATGTAAAGTATGTAAAGATTGTCTGGACAATTTACATGTAGGATGTAACTGTATAATGTGTGATGTAGGATATAACGGTATAATGTGTGATGTAGGATGTAACGGTATAATACGTGACGTAGGATGTAATGGTATAATATGTGATGTAGGATGTACCGGTATAATATGTGATGTAGGATGTAACTGTATAATATGAGACGTAGGATGTAACTGTATAATATGTGACGTAGGATGTAACGGTATATGTGATGTAGGATGTAACTGTATAATATGTGACGTAGGATGTAACTGTATAATATGTGACGTAGGATGTAACTGTATAATATGAGACGTAGGATGTAACTGTATAATATGTGACGTAGGATGTAACGGTATATGTGATGTAGGATGTAACTGTATAATATGTGATGTAGGATGTAACTGTATAATATGTGATGTAGGATGTAACTGTATAATATGTGATGTAGGATGTAACTGTATAATATGTGATGTAGGATGTAACTGTATAATATGTGATGTAGGATGTAACTGTATAATATGTGATGTAGGATGTAACGGTATATGTGATGTAGGATGTAACTGTATAATATGTGATGTAGGATGTAACTGTATAATATGTGATGTAGGATGTAACTGTATAATATGTGATGTAGGATGTAACTGTATAATATGTGATGTAGGATGTAACTGTATAATATGTGATGTAGGATGTAACTGTATAATATGTGATGTAGGATGTAACTGTATAATATGTGATGTAGGATGTAACTGTATAATATGTGATGTAGGAGGTAGCTGTATATGTGATGTAGGATGTAAATGTATGTTCGTACAGGTGTGAGTCGGATGACGAGGAGATCGCAGAACACAAGAAGACCATGGATGGATTCAGACAGAATATGGTAAAGCGCGCACACACACACACACACACTGGTGCACACACACACACACACACACACACACACACACACACACACTGGTGCACACACACTGCATACAGGTACACACACACACACACACTGCATACAGGTACACACACACACACACACTGCATACAGGTACACACACACACACTGCATACAGGTACACACACACACACACACTGCATACAGGTACACACACACACACACACACACACACACTGCATACAGGTACACACACACACACACACACTGCATACAGGTACACACACACACACACACACACACACTGCATACAGGTACACACACACACACACACTGCATACAGGTACACACACTGCATACAGGTACACACACTGCATACAGGTACACACACTGCATACAGGTACACACACTGCATACAGGTACACACACTGCATACAGGTACACACTGCATACAGGTACACACTGCATACAGGTACACACACTGCATACAGGTACACACACACACACACACACACTGCATAATGGTACACACACACACTGCATACAGGTACACACACACACACACACACTGCATACAGGTACACACACACACACACACACTGCATACAGGTACACACACACACTGCATACAGGTACACACACACACACACACACACACTGTATACAGGTACACACACTGCATACAGGTACACACACACACACACACTGCATAATGGTACACACACACACACTGCATAATGGTACACACACACACACTGCATAATGGTACACACACACACACACACTGCATAATGGTACACAAAGATTTTGCGAAGTCATACAGACCCTCTCCTTAAGTCTTTATTTTTTTTTTTTACAGTTAATCACAATATTATGACATTTTAAATCCAGGACTCAATATAATTTAGAACCAGTTTAGTTGCTAACAGTTAAGGAAACATGCAGACCAGCTGAGATTGGTCCGGACCAGCTGTAGAACCAGACCAGCACACTCTTAGAACACACGCTGGCCATTACCACACACGCTGGCCATTACCACACACGCTGGCCATTACCACACACGCTGGCCATTACCACACACGCTGGCCATTACCACACACGCTGGCCATTACCACACACGCTGGCCATTACCACACACGCTGGCCATTACCACACACGCTGGCCATTACCACACACGCTGGCCATTACCACACACGCTGGCCATTACCACACACGCTGGCCATTACCACACAAAATCTACTGATGATGTTTGGATATCAACCGCTTGTCTGTGATTGGCTGTTTGTGTCACTAGATGGCCAATAGTAAGAAGTCAATGCTCCCGGTCCAGAAGCAGGAAGAGGAGCGAAATGGAAGCATACAGAGAACCCCTCCTCCCGTTCTGTCCTCTTCGCCAATTCCCTGTCATCCAGAACCTCCCGTTCTGTCTCAAGTTCCTGTACGTTTTTGGCGCTTCTCATGTCTCTTCATCACATTGTATTTGGGACATATTACTTATTACCGTTTGTGGGGTTGGGTTTATTTATTACCGTTTGTGGGGTTGGGTTTATTTATTACCGTTTGTGGGGTTGGGTTTATTTATTACCGTTTGTGGGGTTGGGTTTATTTATTACCGTTTGTGGGGTTGGGTTTATTTATTACCGTTTGTGGGGTTGGGTTTATTTATTACCGTTTGTGGGGTTGGGTTTATTTATTACCGTTTGTGGGGTTGGGTTTATTTATTACCGTTTGTGGGGTTGGGTTTATTTATTACCGTTTGTGGGGTTGGGTTTATTTATTACCGTTTGTGGGGTTGGGTTTATTTATTACCGTTTGTGGGGTTGGGTTTACTCTCTGTATATGCAGTACCTGCAGGACACGTGCTAATCCACTGTTTTGTTACATTTAATTATGTTTATGTACATGAGATATTACTGTGTTTTCAGTTAATTGGCCCAAATAACTCGAACAACGTTTTCACTTAGTGTGGGGTATTGTGTGTAGATTAAGGGCAAAACAAAGGTAATAATTAAGTAGATATTACATTAAATAATTCACTTTTGTAATATACAGTAGATTCCAATGTTTTCTCCTGCTTTTCTGTAGAAGGCGGAGCCTACAGCCATTCCAGTGACCTCACCAGACGTGACCTCACCAGCGAGGTCGTCTCCAGGCCCTGAGGCTTCGCTGGCTCCAGTTAAAATAGAGAACTCTATTAAGAGAGAAGAATCGTCTCCTCCCCCCATCTCCTCTCCTCCATCTCCTCCTCCCTGTGTGAGTGACCTGCTGTCCCGTCACCCCCATCTGCCCTCCACCCCCTTTCCCTCCTCCCTCCCATTGGAGGCTGCCTCCTACTCCATCCCCCAGAAGCTTTTTGTCGAACTGTCCCGTCTCCAGCACCCCCCCAGTCTGGTCATCAGCTGGAAAGTTTTAGAGACGGACCCAGCTTCACCTGTCATGGACAGCTACAGGTACACACACACACACACACACACACACAGTAATCTGACAGGGGTGTGTAACATACACACACGTGCCATATTATCGGTACCCGCCGTATAACCTGTACCCGCCGTATAACCTGTACCCGCCGTATAACCTGTACCCGCCGTATAACCTGTACCCGCCGTATAACCTGTACCCGCCGTATCTCCCACCTAACTTTAGATGTCATTGGACGTATTATCTACACACTGTCCAGGCCTCCATCAGTATAGCAAACATTAGTGGTTGAAATGATTGTAAAATAATGTTTTACAGCGTGGTGTGTGATTTTAAATACATTAACATGGTGACAGGCCATGGACTAGGGAATCCCAAGAAACACAATGATGTCCTCCTCCGTCTGTCCTCCTCATCCTCCTCCTCCGTCTGTCCTCCTCGTATGTCCTCCTCCTCTAACTATGGTCCTCTCTCCCCAGCATCTACATGTCCTCCTCCTCTCTCCCCAGCATCTACATGTCCTCCTCCTCTCTCCCCAGCATCTACATGTCCTCCTCCTCTCTCCCCAGCATCTACATGTCCTCCTCCTCTCTCCCCAGCATCTACATGTCCTCCTCCTCTCTCCCCAGCATCTACATGTCCTCCTCCTCCTCTAACTATGGTCCTCCTCTCTCCCCAGCATCTACATGTCCCAGGAGAGTCCTCGCGGTAGCGGGCTCTTCCCTTCCTGGAGGAATGTGGGCGTGGTCAAGGCCCTGGCCCTGCCCATGGTTGTCACGGTTACCAAGTACCAGTTCGGGATCACCTTCGTCACCGTGGTCGGAAGGGATTGCTACGGGCGCTTTGGGCCGTACAGCGACGTAACGGAAACTGTGTTGTCATATTGACCACACGGTGATTAGGTCAGGGTTTGTTCTTGATGTTTGTGTTGACACGTGACTCCAGGCGTTGGGCCATTTCGTTCTTTGAACTCCATGGATGATGGTAATGTCAAATGTACATATAAACGACCAGTTTGTCTGAAGAATGTACTGTTTTGTGTGCAAGTTAGTTATTACTGAACTTTTCTGGGTCCACTTCCTGCTAATATTTTGTTGCTCCTGTTATGACACCTGTTATGCTATTGGTGACTTGATTAGGAGACACAGGTATGTTGTTCATTCTGTTTCTATCATCTATGATGTACAGACTACTGTGTGGTCAGATAAATGTCTGGTCTGCAGCATGTACAGACTGCTGTGTGGTCAGATAAATGTCTGGTCTGCAGCATGTACAGACTGCTGTGTGGTCAGATAAATGTCTGGTCTACAGACTGCTGTGTGGTCAGATATAGATCTGGTCTGCAGCATGTACAGACTGCTGTGTGGTCAGATAAATGTCTGGTCTACAGACTGCTGTGTGGTCAGATATAGATCTGGTCTGCAGCATGTACAGACTGCTGTGTGGTCAGATAAATGTCTGGTCTACAGACTGCTGTGTGGTCAGATATAGATCTGGTCTGCAGCATGTACAGACTGCTGTGTGGTCAGATAAATGTCTGGTCTACAGACTGCTGTGTGGTCAGATATAGATCTGGTCTGCAGCATGTACAGACTGCTGTGTGGTCAGATAAATGTCTGGTCTACAGACTGCTGTGTGGTCAGATAAAGGTCTGGTCTACAGACTGCTGTGTGGTCAGATATAGGTCTGATGTTTGCCTACTCCGTCATTTGTCCTACAGAATAAATAGGAAGAGACTGCTTCTTTTTCACTTGTCTCGTGCTATATTAAAATGTATGCTCATATTTGTTATTACATTAGTTGTAGTTTTTTGTAAGCAACCACTGCATTCCATAATAAAACATGTATCTAAGCCTTTTCTCTTGATCTGTTTGATATAGTTCCAATGGTGAAATTACGAAGGTTTTTAACGGCTATGGCATATAAAGGACAGCAGATATCTTCACTACCACTGGGTAAAGTCAATATGACATTATACCTCCATCAGACTGACCAGAAGAACATACAGTGAGTACTGGTTCAACTCTGGCGGGGCCACTCATGGACATTCACAAAACCACTCTTTTGTTATCTTCGCTGTGTGCTTCAGGTCGTTGTCCTGTTGGAAGATGAACCATCGCTGCATGTTTTTATCAAGGATGTCTTTGTACACCTTTTCCTTGATCCTGACTAGTCTCCCAGTTCCTGCCACTGAAAAATATCCCCACAGCATGATGCTGCCACCACCATGCTTCACTGTAGGGATGCTATTGGCTAGGTGACGAGCTTGGTTTCCTCCAGACATGATGCTTGGCATTCAAGGCAAATAATTCAACCTTCATCAGACCAGAGAGTCTTGTTTCTTATGGTCTGAGAGTCCTCCAGGTGCCTTTTGGCTAACTTCAGACTGACTGTCATGTGCGTGGAAGGTTCTTCACAGAGCAACACTAGAGCTCTGTCAGAGTGACCATCAGGTTCTTGGACACTTCTGACTAAGAACATACGTAATACAACACCTCCACTAGACTGACTATTAGAACATATGCAATACAACACCTCCACTAGACTGACTATTAGAACATATGTAATACAACACCTCCACTAGACTGACTATTAGAACATATGTAATACAACACCTCCACTAGACTGACTATTAGAACATATGTAATACAACACCTCCACTAGACTGACTATTAGAACATATGTAATACAACACCTCCACTAGACTGACTATTAGAACATATGTAATACAACACCTCCACTAGACTGACTATTAGAACATATGTAATACAACACCTCCACTAGACTGACTATTAGAACATATGTAATACAACACCTCCACTAGACTGACTATTAGAACATATGTAATACAACACCTCCACTAGACTGACTATTAGAACATATGTAATACAACACCTCCACTAGACTGACTATTAGAACATATGTAATACAACACAGACTGCCCATAGGAACATATGTTGCTCTACCTCTTTCTGCAATAATGTTTTGGTAGGTGGCACGTTGAATATGAAACTTACTGTCGCTTGCCTACTAATTTACCCAGTTCTGGACCTGAGTCTTTGGGTGATGATCAACATAATTTGCTTCTGTTTTTGCACCTAACTGTATTTGCTCATCAGTATATCTGGTTAATATCAGAGTAGACGACAAGACGGCTCCTCAAAACAAAAACATCCTACATTTGTCCCTCAAACACAGTAATATGTACAAACTGTTGCCTTCAATCAGCAAATGTGTCAAAGTCTAAGGTCTTGGGAGATTGAGGTTGGAGTACACAATTACCTGAATACATGCATACATCACGCAGGTCAGTGTGGACATTAGTGGACATTTACCAGGGAAGGAGGCAGTGCCAGCAGTCTAGTGGAGGTGTTGTATTACATATGTTCTAATAGTCAGTCCGTGGAGGTGTTGTATTGCATATGTTCTAATAGTCAGTCTAGTGGAGGTGTTGTATTAATGTGTTCTTAGTCAAATTGTCCAGAACCTGATGGTCACTCTGACCGGTAAATGTTACTCTAGGAAGAACCTTCCACGCACATGACAGTCAGTCTGAAGTTAGCCAAGGCACCTGGAGGGCTCTCAGACCATAAGAAACAAGACTCTCTGGTCTGATGAAGGTTGAATTATTTGCCTTGAATGCCAAGCATCATGTCTGGAGGAAACCAAGCTCGTCACCTATTGACCAGCCTACAGTGAAGAGCATGGTGGTAGCAGCATCATGCTGTGGGGATATTTCAGTGGCAGGGAACTGGGAGACTAGTCAGGATCAGGAAAAGGTGTACAAAGACATCCTTGATAAAAACATGCAGCGATAGTTCATCTTCCAACAGGACAACGACCTGGAAGCACACAGCGAAGATAACAAAGAGTGGTTTTGTAGTCATGGTGGCCGCCAGAGTTGAACCAGTACTCACTGTATGTTCTTCTGGTCTGATAGGTAGGTATAATGTCATATTGACTGCAGTGGTAGTGAAGATATCTGTGGCCCTTTTGCTGTGCCATGTAGATTAAGCACCAATATTCCTGTGTTCTATCGTAGATCAAAAAGCAAATATATTTAATATAAATGCGGTGGTTGCTTACAAAAAACTACAACTAATGTAATAACAAATATGAGCATACATTTAATATAGCACAGAGACAAGTGAAAAGAAATAGTCTCTTCCTATTTATTCTGTAGGACAAATGACGGAGTAGGCAAACATCAGACCTATATCTGACCACACAGCAGTCTGTAGACCAGACCTTTATCTATTTTGGCAGTCTGTAGACCAGACATTTATCTGACCAGCAGTCTGTACATGCTGCAGACCAGATCTATATCTGACCACACAGCAGTCTGTAGACCAGACATTTATCTGACCACACAGCAGTCTGTACATGCTGCAGACCAGATCTATATCTGACCACACAGCAGTCTGTAGACCAGACATTTATCTGACCACACAGCAGTCTGTACATGCAGACCAGATCTATATCTGACCACACAGCAGTCTGTAGACCAGACATTTATCTGACCACACAGCAGTCTGTACATGCTGCAGACCAGATCTATATCTGACCACACAGCAGTCTGTAGACCAGACATTTATCTGACCACACAGCAGTCTGTACATGCTGCAGACCCAGACATTTATCATTACACAGCCCAGTCTGTACATGCTGCAGACCAGACTTTATCTGACCACACAGTAGTCTGGCCACATCATAGATAGAAACAGAATGAACAACACCTGTGTCTCCTAATCCAAGTCACCAATAGCATAACAGGTGTCATAACAGGAGCAACAAAATATTGGCAGGAAGTGGACCCAGAAAAGTTCAGTAATAGCTAACTTTTACAAAACAGTACATTCTTCAGACAAACTGGTGTTTTATATGTACATTTGACATTACCATCATCCATGGAGTTCAAAGAGCAAATGGCCCAACGCCTGGAGTCACGTGTCAACACAAACATCAGGGCACGCAAACCCTGACCTAATCTGTGTGGTCAATGTAATAGCACAGTTTCCGTTACGTCGCTGTGACCCCAAGCGCCCGTAGCAATCCCTTCCGACACGGTGACGAAGGTGATCCGAACTGGTACTTGGTAACCGTGACAACCATGGGCAGGGCCAGGGCCTTGACCACGCCCACATTCCTCCAGGAGAAGGGAAGAGCCACGCTACGCGAGGACTCTCCTGGGACATGTAGATGCTGGGAGAGGAGGACCATAGTTAGAGGAGGAGGAGGACATCAGATGCTGGGGAGAGGAGGAGGACATGTAGATGTGGGGAGAGAGGAGGAGGACATGTAGATGCTGGGGAGAGGACATGTAGATGCTGGGGAGAGAGGAGGACATGTAGATGCTGGGGAGAGAGGAGGAGGACATGTAGATGCTGGGAGAGAGGACCATAGTTGGGGAGGGAGGACATACGAGGAGGACAGGCGGAGGAGGAGGGATGGGGAGGGGACAGACGGAGGAGGACATCATTGTGTTTCTTGGGATTCCCTAGTCCTGTATATCACCATGTTAATGTATTTAAAATCACACACACGCTGTAAAACATTATTTTACAATCATTTCAACCACTAATGTTTGCTATACTGATGGAGGCCTGGACAGTGTGTAGATAATACGTCCAATGACATCTAAAGTTAGGTGGGAATGCGGCGGGTACAGGTTATACGGCGGGTACAGGTTATACGGCGGGTACAGGTTATCACGGGCGGGTACAGGTTACGGCGGGTACAGGTTGAGCGGGTACCGATAATATGGCACGATGTGTGTATGTTACACCCTGTCAGATTACTGTGTGTGTGTGTGTGTGTGTGTGTGTACCTGTAGCTGTCCATGACAGGTGGCTAGATCCGTCTCTAAAAACTTTCCAGCTGATGACCAGACTGAAGTGCTGGAGACGGGACAGTTACGACAAAAAGCTTCTGGGGGATGGAGTAGGAGGCAGCCTCCAATGGAGGGGAGGAGGGAAAGGGGGTGGAGGGCAGATGGGGGTGACGGGACCTTGGTCACTCACACAGGGAGGAGGAGATGGAGGAGGAGATGGGGAGGAGACGATTCTTCTCTCTTCAATAGAGTTCTCTGTTTAACTGGAGCCAGCGGCCCCTCCAGGGCCTGGAGACGACCTCGCGGTGAGGTCACGTCTGGTGAGGTCACTGGAATGGCTGTAGGCTCCGCCTTCTACAGAAAAGCAGGAGAAAACATTGGAATCTACTGTATTACAAAAAAAGTGAATTATTTAATGTAATATCTACTTAATTATTACCTTTGTTTTGCCCTTAATCACACAATACCCCACACTAAGTGAAAGCGTTGTTCGGGATTATTTGGGCCAATTAACTGAAAACACAGTAATATCTCATGTACATAAACATAATTAAATGTAACAAAGCAGTGGATTATGCATTGTCCTGCAGGTACTGCATATACAGAAATAAACCCAACCCCACAAACGGTAATAAATATTGCTTCACAAGCGGTAATAAATAAAACCCAACCCCACAAACGGTAATAAATAAAACCCAACCCCACAAACGGTAATAAATAAAACCCAACCTAGCGGTAATAAATAAACCAACCCCACAAGCGGTAATAAATAAACCCAGCCACAAGCGGTAAATAAGTAAACCAACCACAAACGGTAATAAATAAAACCCAACCCCACAAACGGTAATAAATAAAACCCAACCCCACAAACGGTAATAAATAAAACCCAACCCCACAAACAGTAATAAATAAAACCCAACCACAGCGGTAATAAGTAATATGTCCCAAATACAATGTGATGAGACATGAGAAGCGCCAAACGTACAGGAACTTGAGACAGAACGGGAGGTTCTGGATGACAGGGAATTGGCCCCGAAGAGGACAGAACGGGAGGAGGGTTCTCTGTATGCTTCCATTTCGCTCCTCTTCTGCTTCTGGACCGGGAGCAGTGACTTCACATACTATCGGCCCATCTAGTGACACAAACAGCCAATCACAGACAAGCGGTTGATATCCAGTATCATCAGTAGATTTTGTGTGTGTGGCCAGCGTGTGTGGTAATGGCCAGCGTGTGTGGTAATGGCCAGCGTGTGTAGTAATGGCCAGCGTGTGTGGTAATGGCCAGCGTGTGTGGTAATGGCCAGCGTGTGTGGTAATGGCCAGCGTGTGTGGTAATGACGCGTGTGTGGTAATGGCCAGCGTGTGTGGTGTGGCGCGTGTGTGGCTGGCCAGCGTGTGGTAATGGCCAGCGTGTGTTCTAAGAGTGTGCTGGTCCTGGTTCTACAACTGGTCGGACCAATCTCAGCTGGTCTGCATGTTTCCTTAACTGTGCCCAGCTAAACTGGTTCTAAATTATATTGAGTCCTGGATTTAAAATGTCCTGTGTTGTGATTAACTGTAAAAAAAAAAAATAAAGAACTTAAGGAGAGGTCTGTATGACTTCGCCAAAATCTTTCAGTATGCCATTATGCGGTGTGTGTGTGTGTGTGCGATTATGCAGTGTGTGTGTACCATTATGCAGTGTGTGTGTGTGTGCCATTATGCAGTGTGTGTGTACCATTATGCAGTATTGTGCAGTGTGTCTTGCCTGTATGCAGTGTGTGTGTGTGTGTGTGTACCTATGCAGTGTGTGTGTGTACCTGTATGCGTGTGTGTGTGTGTGTAACCTGTGTGCAGTAATGTGTGTGTGCTGTATGCAGTGTGTGTGTGCACCATTATGCAGTGTGGTGTGTGTGTGTACCTGTATGCGTGTGTGTACTGCGATGTGTACCTGTATGCAGTGTGTGCATGCAGTGTGTACCTATGTGCCCATTCAATGTGTACCTGTATGCAGTGGTAATGGCTACCTCAGCATGCAGTGTGACAATACCTGTATGCAGTGTGTGCCGCACCTGGCTGGCCAGAAGTGTGTTGTATTATATTGATGCCTGCCCATGCGTATTATTATTTCAAGCTCCACCTGTGTATTGTACCCGCAACGTGCAGTAATGTGTGTGGCTGTGTGTGTGTACCTATGCAGTAATGTGTGTGTGTGTGTGTGTGTGGCATACCTGGCAATAAGTGTGTGTGTGTGTGTCTTCTATGCAGTGTGTGTATACCTGTATGCAGTAATGTGTGTGTACCTGTATGCAGTAGTGTGGCTGTGTGTACCTGGCCAGTGTGTGCACCAGTAATGTGTGTGTGATAATGTGTGTGTGACAGTGACCCAGTGACTAATGTGTGTGTGCGCCTTCCTATGTCTGTGCAGATCCATCCATGTGCTAACGTGTTCTGCGATCTCTAAGGTCATCCGGCTTCCACACTGTCTGGCTGTGACCCATCCACACATCACATGCTGCAGCACCTCCCATCACATATTATACAGGGTGTTATCCCCATCTACCGTGCTCCACATCACATATTACCACAGTTACATCCCCATCACATATTATACAGTTACATCCCCATCTGATTACATCACATCACATATTATACATCCTACATCACATGGTTACATCTACATCACATATTACTACGTTACATCATCACATATCTGAGTCCACATCTACATCACATCTACAGGTTACATCCTACATCACATATTATACAGTTACATCCTACATCATATTAACACAGTTACATCCTACATCACATATTATGCAAGTTTCCATCCTACATCACATATTATACAGTTACATCTACATCATATTATGCAGTTACATCCTACATCCACATATGCAGTGCCATCCTCGTCATATTATACAGTTACATCTCACGTCTCATATTATCTGATTACATCTACGTCACATATTATACAGTTACATCCTACGTCACATATTATACAGTTACATCCACCATCACATATACCGTTACATCCTACGTCACATATTATACAGTTACCTAAATCATCTGTACATTGCATCCTACATCATATTATGCCGGTACATCCTACATCACATATTATACCATTACATCCTACGTCACGTATTATACCGTACATCCTACATCACACATTATACCGTTATATCCTACATCACACATTATACAGTTACATCCTCATGTAAATTGTCCAGACAATCTTCCCACTGCTTTTACATCTAGTGTGTTTGTGTTTATTTACCAACTAGGTTCACAGTGCTTGTTCCACTATTAATCTCTGTCAGTCACTGGTCCAAGAGGCATTCTTTTGGAGAAGAACATACATTCAGAACTACATACCAGTTGCATTCAGAACTACATGCAGTTACATTTGAAACATCTACATTAGAATTTTTGGGGCAATGTCCCCGATAGAGACGAGCTAGCATGAGAAATAAATACACACAGACTACAACACAGACTACTACACATAGACTACTTCCAATGACCTTGATTTGTTGTCAGAAAGAGTGTCGGACTAGCCTTAATTTGTGACTGGGAAGCTAAAGCTGGAATTGTTTGTTTTAATGAAGACTGTGTCAACTGCTGATGTAGAAAAACTATATAAAATACATTAGAATTACAATACAATTTAGAGCCCAGAAATTGGAAAAACAACAGCTTTCAAACAATCAGCATTCTGGGCCTCAAACTGCCTAGCTTGTAAAAGCACTTAAGATATGTGTCTGAATGCAGTCTACGTGCATGTGGCATGTCCTGAATGCCAGTCGTGCATGTGGCATGTCCTGAATGCCAGTCTACGTGCATGTATCTGTCCTGAATGCCAGTCGTGCATGTGGCATGTGTCACCGAATGCCAGTCTACGTGCATGTGGCATGTCCTGAATGCCAGTCGTGCATATGGCATGTGTCTGGACTCCAGTCTACGTGCATGTGGCATGTGTCCTGAATGCCAGTCTACGTGCATGTGGCATGTGTCCTGAATGCCAGTCGTGCATGTGGCATGTGTCCTGAATGCCAGTCTACGTGCATGGCATGTGTCTGAATGCCAGTCTCGTGCATGTGGCATGTGTCACAGATGCCAGTCTGTGCATGTGGCATGTCCTGAATGCCAGTCTACGTGCATGTGGCATGTGTCCTGAATGCCAGTCTACGTGCATGTGGCATGTGTCCTGAATGCCAGTCTACGTGCATGTGGCATGTGTCCTGAATGCAGTATGTCCTGAATATGGCATGTGTCCTGAATGCCAGTCTACGTGTACATGGGATGTGTAGCCTGCACGGTAGTCTATACGTGTATCCTGCCCACGGTAGTCTATACGTGTATCCTGCACGAGTAGTCTATACGTGTAGCCTGCACAGTAGTCTATACGTGTATCCTGCCACTGATGATCTATACGTGTATCCTGCACGGTGAGTCTATACGTGTATCCTGCACGGTAGTCTATCGTGTATCCTTCATGCTCGTCCCACGGATTCTACGTCACTTTGACCCCAGAGGCTAGCATCTTCCGTATTAGGCCAAGGCAGCACATCTCCTCCTCTTGACTTTCTTTGTGAGCCTGACATGCAGAGAGAGAGAGATGGTTGAGGAGAGAAGTGACAAACGGGAACTGTAATTAAGTCTGAGATCAGAACAGTCAGCACACACCGCACACACGCACACACGCACACACGCACACACACTTCTGTAATGCAATTAGGGTTGGGCAATATCCAGAACTTCATTCCCATTATTCTCCATGCCTGCACTGGCAAGTAATTAAGTAAAACCTCAAGGAACAGGAAAATATCAAATGGTATGGTTACGGGTGTAAACCCAGACCGGGTGGAGGGTGTATACATCATATAAACCAGACCGGGTGGAGAACACATCGCCAAACCCAGACCGAGCATCATAAACCCAGACCGGGTGGAGAACAAACATACATCATAAACAGGCAGGGTGAGATGTGCCAGCAAACAGCCGGGTAGTGTGTACATCATATGAAACACACACCTGCAGATTTACGTATGTGGACAGGTTCACCTCAAGCATCTGCACTTCTCCAGCAGGGCTCCATCTTGGAGATCGAACTGTTTTTACGGCGCTGGTAACTTTCCTGAGACTCTGCACCTATTGTTCAAGCCATTACCTTTCTCCCAAGGTATAACACGAATGCTAACCAGAGCAGTAGTTGATTTGTCTCGCCATCACCCTGTCGAATCATGTCAAATGTCAAAGGACTAACGATAGACGATTATGGAATTCCTTTACAAATAACGTCAATTAGTTAAAAGTTATAGACTTATACCACTAATGTCAAGACACAGAATGTAACAGCACACAATCAAGTAAGTGTTCTAGCTGCGGTATTGCCCAGCATGTGCTGCACAGAGTGGACTCAATTTGACTTCAGGCGACAAGGCAGACAGACACCGAACATCAATGACTCGTATTTCTGGACGACTTCCGAGGCTCGCCTTCCAACAAGGAAGAAAATGTTCACACTGCGCCGCTCTTGAACATCTGATCTATGAAAATGCATGCGAAGGCTGCGGCCATCTACCACGTATCCATTTGTTTGACATCCAATCACTGTAGTCCGTTGATTGACATCAATCGCTGTAGTCTGCGTTGTTTTGATTAGACAACATCCAAGCAGGCACGTACCAATGGCACAGCGCCAGTTGGCAAATATTACCGAGAATCTCAATTCGTTGTACAAAACTACGGTGAATCGACAAAAAAGAGTTGGGAGGCAAAGACATGCTTGAACTCTGAACGGGCTTCACGACATGCTTACACACGCACACACATATGGAGTCATTCAATTATAACCAATATTTTTCAGAGTGATATTTTGAGGGTGAAGGAATTTTATTAATGACATGTTTAAAAAAGTTCAAATACTTATGTCTCTAGTTAAACTGTTTTACAACTATATGAAAAAATCAATAACGTGATACTCTAAACATTTTGATATTTCAATATTTTGCTGATGCCAACACAACAAGCTACAGCGCCCATGACCGCAATTCAGCAGTGACAACGAGCTTCCTCAAGTGAGGAGAAGCAGACAGGGCAGGTATTATGAGGAGACAATTCAGTGAGAGATCTGATAAGCTCGGGTTTCAGTGATACTATTGCCGGAGAATGGCTCAAGGCGCATGAAGCCAAGCATAGGCTTGGATCTTACCAGGCTGGCCCATGGCAATCATGATGGTTGGCTGCTCTCATTCTCCAAGCATGTTGCGACATGCGCGATTCGCGAGCTTCTGTCGTGTCTCTTTAAATCACGGTCACATGCTTGAAACTCATGAACTCCACTGCTAAGCATGTTCATAAGCGATATATTTATAAGGGCAGGATTTTGTTGCAGAGAGATTCTATGTAAGAATATTATAATCAGCCTATGTTGGTTAAGCCAACAAGGTCAGTCTCGGGAAAAATTGCTATTTATTTTAACTGTTTATATAAAGGGGTAAAATCAAATAAGGTGAACTTTTGAGCTGACTGGCTGCGTTTATTTCTAAAATATTATTTAGTTTTAAGGAGGAGGGCTCAAAAAGAGCAGCAAGCATTTTCAGAGGTGTAACCTGGAGCATTCGTTATTAGTGTTCATGGCATTTCTGAGGAGCTTTATATTGTTCATATCGATATTTGAAATTATATCGTGTCATGAGTAGAAATATATTGTGATGACAAACCTGTTTCCATATGGGCCAGCCTAAAGTCAATGACCACAGGACTATTGTGCATATTTTAGTGCAATATGCTGTTGGCTTCTAGGCATTTTGTAATTAGAATTTTCTGTTTTTACTGTATTAATGTCATTATATAAAAGAGGTTTAAACCAAATGAAATCTTGCAGACATACATGTTCTTCAAAAATTCTGTGTTGAATGACTTGAAATGACTTCAGCAAAATGGTAAGGACTGGACTCGACTGGCTGTTGGCTTTTGACTTTGTACGACTCGAACTACTCATCTTTGACTCGGCGAGGCTCGAGGCAAGGCGAGACACCTTGCATAACGGCTTTGTCCCACCTCTGTGCCGAGACAAAGCAATCCATTGTTGTATAGAGCAAAGGCATGGT
>CM055752.1:743068-745568 GCA_029465975.1 Dallia pectoralis
GATGAGAGAATGGAAACGAAACGTGGGTCAGAGAGAAAGCTGTAGAGAGATTCTGATGGCAGAAGTGAGTTAGAGAAGTATGGAGAGATATAGCTAGTGAAATAGAAAGAGAGAGAGAGAGAGAAATAGAGAGAGAAATAAAGCACAGGAAGTGGTCTTGGACTTCACAGAATAAGCAGAAGTGACTAGACTGTGTTATAAGTGATTACACGAGCTGTAATTGGATTGGTAAATACAGTTCCATCGTGTTATTGGAAAATGTTGAGAATTTGGGCACTGTAGTGTCGTGCCAAAACATGGTTACCAAAGCAATACTAAGGGGATATGGTATATGGCCAAATAGGATGTATGCATCATAGACTGCAGATTTGTATTCTGCCTATAATCCACAGAGCCCTGAGGTGCCTGACTGGTACATAAACTGGTTACCAACCAAATTACATTTGTCATACGCATGGTAGATGGGTTTCAGCCAATCAGCATTCAGGGCCCAAAACTACCCGGTTTCTAATCAGTCATATGGCTGAAGCACACTCGCTGTGACAGCTGTCGTCTGATTAGGTCTTGCACAGATGTGCTTCAGTATCACTACACTAAAAATCTGATTTGAAACCAGCTTTTCTGTCAGTCTGTTTGTCTGTCTGTGAGTGATTGTGTCTTGGTCCAATGTTGATCCAGTACCGATGCACTCGTATGTCTAGAATATTACCCATGTCTCTGGGTCGGCTGTGTCGGCAGAACTGGTGTCCTGTTATCTCTGTGTCGGCAGAACTGGTGTCCTGTTATCTCTGTGTCGGCAGGACTGGTGTCCTGTTATCTCTGTGTCGGCAGAACTTCTGTCCTGTTATCTCTGTGTCGGCAGAACTGCTGTCTTGTTATCTCTGTCAGCGGAACTGCTGTCCTGTTATCTCTGTGTCGGCAGAACTGCTGTCCTGTTATCTCTGTGTCGGCAGAACTGCTGTCCTGTTATCTCTGTGTCGGCAGAACTGCTGTCCTGTTATTTCTGTGTCGGCAGAACTGCTGTCCTGTTATCTCTTTGTTATCTCTCTGTCAGCGGAACTGCTGTCCTGTTATCTCTGTGTCGGCAGAACTGCTGTCCTGTTATCTCTGTGTCAGCGGAACTGCTGTCCTGTTATCTCTGTGTCAGCAGAACTGCTGTCCTGTTATCTCTGTGTCGGCAGAACTGCTGTCTTGTTATCTCTGTCAGCGGAACTGCTGTCCTGTTATCTCTGTGTCGGCAGAACTGCTGTCCTGTTATCTCTGTGTCAGCGGAACTGCTGTCCTGTTATCTCTGTGTCGGCAGGACTGGTGTCCTGTTATCTCTGTGTCAGCAGAACTGCTGTCCTGTTATCTCTGTGTCGGCAGAACTGCTGTCCTGTTATCTCTGTGTCGGCAGAACTGCTGTCCTGTTATCTCTGTGTCGGCAGAACTGCTGTCCTGTTATCTCTGTGTCGGCAGAACTGCTGTCCTGTTATCTCTTTGTTATCTCTCTGTCAGCGGAACTGCTGTCCTGCTGTCCTGTCCTGTTATCTCTGTCAGCGGAACTGCTGTCCTGTTATCTCTGTGTCAGCAGAACTGCTGTCCTGTTATCTCTGTGTCGGCAGAACTGCTGTCCTGTTATCTCTGTGTCAGCGGAACTGCTGTCCTGTTATCTCTGTGTCAGCAGAACTGTTATCTCTCTCAGCGGAACTGCTGTCCTGTTATCTCTGTGTCGGCAGAACTGCTGTCCTGTTATCTCTGTTCAGCGGAACTGCTGTCCTGTTATCTCTGTGTCAGCAGAACTGCTGTCCTGTTATCTCTGTGTCGGCAGAACTGCTGTCTTGTTATCTCTGTCAGCGGAACTGCTGTCCTGTTATCTCTGTGTCGGCAGAACTGCTGTCCTGTTATCTCTGTGTCAGCGGAACTGCTGTCCTGTTATCTCTGTGTCGGCAGGACTGGTGTCCTGTTATCTCTGTGTCAGCAGAACTGCTGTCCTGTTATCTCTGTGTCGGCAGAACTGCTGTCCTGTTATCTCTGTGTCGGCAGAACTGCTGTCCTGTTATCTCTGTGTCAGCAGAACTGCTGTCCTGTTATCTCTGTGTCGGCAGAACTGCTGTCCTGTTATCTCTGTGTCAGCGGAACTGCTGTCCTGTTATCTCTGTGTCGGCAGGACTGGTGTCCTGTTATCTCTGTGTCAGCAGAACTGCTGTCCTGTTATCTCTGTGTCGGCAGAACTGCTGTCCTGTTATCTCTGTGTCGGCAGAACTGCTGTCTTGTTATCTCTGTCAGCGGAACTGCTGTCCTGTTATCTCTGTGTCGGCAGAACTGCTGTCCTGTTATCTCTGTGTCGGCAGAACTGCTGTCCTGTTATCTCTCTGTTATCTCTCTGTCAGCGGAACTGCTGTCCTGTTATCTCTGTGTCGGCAGAACTGCTGTCCTGTTATCTCTGTGTCAGCGGAACTGCTGTCCTGTTATCTCTGTGTCGGCAGGACTGCTGCCCTGTTATCTCTGTGTCGGCTGT
>CM055752.1:750568-760568 GCA_029465975.1 Dallia pectoralis
ACCATAATATATCCCTATATACCATGTAATAACACAATATCACCTACCATAATATATCCCTATATACCATGTAATAACACAATATCACCTACCATAATATATCCCTATATAACACAATATCATGTAATAACACAATATCACCTACCATAATATATCCCTATACACCATGTAATAACACAATATCACCTACCATAATATATCACCCCTATATCCCACCATGTAATAACACAATATCACCTACCATAATATATCCCTATATACCATGTAATAACACAATATCACCTACCATAATATATCCCTATATACCATGTAATAACACAATATCACCTACCATAATATATCCCTATATACCATGTAATAACACAATATCACCTACCATAATATATCCCTATATACCATGTAATAACACAATATCACCTACCATAATATATCCCTATATACCATGTAATAACACAATATCACCTACATAATATATCCCACATGTAATAACACAATATCACCTACCATAATATATCCCTATATACCATGTAATAACACAATATCACCTACCATAATATATCCCTATATACCATGTAATAACACAATATCACCTACCATAATATATACCTCTATACCATGTAATAACACAATATCACCTACCATAATATATCCCTATACACCATGTAATAACACTTATTTTATAGAGAGCCTGGTTGTCAGTTGAACCTTCCTCATTTAGGAGGGCATATGTTCCCCTCTCCAGGGTGTTGTCGTGGAGACACAGTGAGGTTCCCCACCAAGGACCCATCAAAGTCATGATATCCTCCATAAATCATGTTCTGCATGAAGCTCTGCACCGGAGAACAGAGAACAGAGAACAGAAAACATAGTAGAGAATGTGTTTTTCCTCCGGGCCTATCTGGAGGCCAACTGTATTTTAAAGGTCATGACACTTCTATTCACTCCTCACATAGAACAGACCACCTGGCGTGCTAATAGAAATGGAGGTAAATATGATTCATCAATAGTAAACACATCTTGTATTTATAAAAAAACATTAGATAAACCATATTGTCTGAAAATAGTAACAGCTCACACAAAATCTGATAAAAATTATTTGTCTCCTGATCGAACGCAGACGGCCAATAGGTGTATATTATTACAGGAAGGTCACATCTCAACAGGAGACAGAAGAACGGTGTTGAATAGAGCCTTATTGTGGCAAAACACACTGTTACATTACATATTATTACATTGTACCGTCGTGTCTTCAGCCGCTCCTCAGAGATCTAGAACTGCTTTAAAAACTCAACACCTCCTGGTTTCTTTAGAAACTCGAACACCTCCTGGTTTCTTTAAAAACTCAAGCCCTCCTGGTTTCTTTAGAAACTCAACACCTCCTGGTTTCTTTAGAAACTCAACCCCTCCTGGTTTCTTTAGAAACTCAACCCCTCCTGTTTTTTTTAGAAACTAAAAACCCTCTCCTGGTTTCTTCAGAAACTCAAACCCTCTCCTGGTTTCTTTAGAAACTCAAATCCTCCTGGTTTCTTTAGAAACTCAACCCCTCCTGGTTTCTTTAGAAACTCAACACCTCCTGGTTTCTTTAGAAACTCAACCCCTCCTCCTGGTTTCTTTAGAAACTCAACCCCTCCTGGTTTCTTTAGAAACTCAAACCCTCTCCTGGTTTTTTTAGAAACTCAACACCTCCTGGTTTCTTTAGAAACTCAACACCTCCTGGTTTCTTTAGAAACTCAACCCCTCCTGGTTTCTTTAGAAGCTCAACCCCTCCTGGTTTCTTTAGAAGCTCAACCCCTCCTGGTTTCTTTAGAAACTCAACCCCTCCTCCTGGTTTCTTTAAAAACTCAACACCTCCTGGTTTCTTTAGAAACTCAACCCCTCCTGGTTTCATTAGAAACTCAACCCCTCCTTGTTTCTTTAGAAACTCAACACCTCCTGGTTTCTTTAGAAACTCAACACCTCCTGGTTTCTTTAGAAACTCAACCCCTCCTGGTTTCTTTAGAAACTCAACCCCTCCTTGTTTCTTTAGAAACTCAACACCTCCTGGTTTCTTTAGAAACTCAACACCTCCTGGTTTCTTTAGAAACTCAACCCCTCCTGGTTTCTTTAGAAACTCAACCCCTCCTGGTTTCTTTAGAAACTCAACCCCTCCTGGTTTCTTCCTGGGTTTTCAGACTTCTTCTAGGTAGTATTTTCCCAGATGTCGTTCTGGAACGTCTTTCTGCTTGCTCTGCAGGGTTTCAGACAGTTGCTGGTTTAAGCGCATGGTGACAACTGCTGATGTAATGAGGGGCTTTAGGAAATGATCTTCTGTGATTTAGAGCGGGGTGGTTGAGGGGGGGGGTTGGGGGTCTGGGATATCCCCAACATATTGCTGTCATCTCTGTTATGGAAACTCTCACATGCCAGCTTTTACATTTGCATACCATGTGTGTTTGTGGAGAGAAATAAATGTACCAATCTTCTGGCTATCTGGCTATCAGCGCGATCACTGGGCGACTTCGGTTTGAGTTTCTATCATAGGGCAGGGTGCATTGTGGGATATGTTACGGTGGACTCTGGTACTAGGTCGAGAAAGTGTTGGAATATTCTGTTAAAATTAGCCTGGGTTAGTTTTTGGTGAATGCTATGTAATGTAATGCACACCGAACACGAGTTCTAATTTCAATAATATTACGTTTTCCATTTGAACTGAAGTGTGACAAGTAGCAAATAGTGAAACTCTACCTCTTTCCTTCCACCAGGATGACAAGTAGCAAATAGTGAAACTCTACCTCTTATCTTCCACCAGGATGACAAGTAGTAAATAGTGAAACTCTACCTCTTTCCTTCCACCAGGATGACAAGTAGTAAATAGTGAAACTCTACCTCTTTCCTTCCACCAGGATGACAAGTAGCAAATAGTGAAACTCTACCTCTTTCCTTCCACCAGGATGACAAGTAGTAAATAGTGAAACTCTACCTCTTTCCTTCCACCAGGATGACAAGTAGTAAATAGTGAAACTCTACCTCTTTCCTTCCACCAGGATGACAAGTAGTAAATAGTGAAACTCTACCTCTTTCCTTCCACCAGGATGACAAGTAGTAAATAGTGAAACTCTACCTCTTTCCTTCCACCAGGATGACAAGTAGTAAATAGTGAAACTCTACCTCTTTCCTTCCACCAGGATGACAAGTCGACGTTTTTCCAGTTCGGTGCTTCCATCCAGCAGGAGGCGCTGTTGATGTTGAACATCATGGAGGAGTATGACTGGCATATCTTCTCCATTGTGACCTCGAAGTTCCCCGGATACCAAGACTTTATTAACATCTTGAAGAGCACCGTTGACAACAGGTATGTGTAAATATAGATATATGTATGTGTAAATATATATATATACATGTCTACTATACAACAGGTATGTGTAAATATATATATATACATGTCTACTATACAACAGGTATGTGTAAATATATATATATGTACATGTCTACTATACAACAGGTATGTGTAAATATATATATATATATTAATATACATGTCTACTATACAACAGGTATGTGTAAATATATATATATATATTAATATACATGTCTACTATACAACAGGTATGTGTAAATATATATATATGTACATGTCTACTATACAACAGGTATGTGTATATATATATATATATATACATGTCTACTATACAACAGGTATGTGTATATATATATATATATATATATTAATATACATGTCTACTATACAACAGGTATGTGTATATATATATATATATATATATATATATACATGTCTACTATACAACAGGTATGTGTATATATATATATATATATATATTAATATACATGTCTACTATACAACAGGTATGTGTATATATATATATTAATATACATGTCTACTATACAACAGGTATGTGTATATATATATATTAATATACATGTCTACTATACAACAGGTATGTGTATATATATATATTATTATACATGTCTACTATACAACAGGTATGTGTATATATATATATTAATATACATGTCTACTATACAACAGGTATGTGTATATATATATATATATTAATATACATGTCTACTATACAACAGGTATGTGTATATATATATATATATATATTAATATACATGTCTACTATACAACAGGTATGTGTATATATATATATATATATTAATATACATGTCTACTATACAACAGGTATGTGTATATATATATATATATTAATATACATGTCTACTATACAACAGGTATGTGTATATATATATATTAATATACATGTCTACTATACAACAGGTATGTGTATATATATATATTAATATACATGTCTACTATACAACAGGTATGTGTATATATATATATTAATATACATGTCTACTATACAACAGGTATGTGTATATATATATATTAATATACATGTCTACTATACAACAGGTATGTGTATATATATATATTAATATACATGTCTACTATACAACAGGTATGTGTATATATATATATATATATACATGTCTACTATACAACAGGTATGTGTATATATATATATATATATATATATTAATATACATGTCTACTATACAACAGGTATGTGTGTATATATATATATATATTAATATACATGTCTACTATACAACAGGTATGTGTATATATATATATTAATATACATGTCTACTATACAACAGGTATGTGTATATATATATATTAATATACATGTCTACTATACAACAGGTATGTGTATATATATATATTAATATACATGTCTACTATACAACAGGTATGTGTAAATATATATATTAATATACATGTCTACTATACAACAGGTATGTGTATATATATATATTAATATACATGTCTACTATACAACAGGTATGTGTATATATATATATATATTAATATACATGTCTACTATACAACAGGTATGTGTATATATATATATTAATATACATGTCTACTATACAACAGGTATGTATATATATATATATATATTAATATACATGTCTACTATACAACAGGTATGTGTATATATATATATTAATATACATGTCTACTATACAACAGGTATGTGTATATATATATATATATTAATATACATGTCTACTATACAACAGGTATGTGTATATATATATATTAATATACATGTCTACTATACAACAGGTATGTGTATATATATATATTAATATACATGTCTACTATACAACAGGTATGTGTATATATATATTAATATACATGTCTACTATACAACAGGTATGTGTATATATATATATTAATATACATGTCTACTATACAACAGGTATGTGTGTATATATATATATATTAATATACATGTCTACTATACAACAGGTATGTGTATATATATATATTAATATACATGTCTACTATACAACAGGTATGTGTGTATATATATATATATATATTAATATACATGTCTACTATACAACAGGTATGTGTATATATATATATTAATATACATGTCTACTATACAACAGGTATGTGTATATATATATATTAATATACATGTCTACTATACAACAGGTATGTGTATATATATATATATTAATATACATGTCTACTATACAACAGGTATGTGTGTATATATATATATATTAATATACATGTCTACTATACAACAGGTATGTGTATATATATATATTAATATACATGTCTACTATACAACAGGTATGTGTGTATATATATATATATTAATATACATGTCTACTATACAACAGGTTTGTGTATATATATATATTAATATACATGTCTACTATACAACAGGTATGTGTATATATATATATTAATATACATGTCTACTATACAACAGGTATGTGTATATATATATATATATACATGTCTACTATACAACAGGTATGTGTATATATATATATTAATATACATGTCTACTATACAACAGGTATGTGTATATATATATATATATACATGTCTACTATACAACAGGTATGTGTATATATATTATTTTATCCTACATAAGTGTTGGGTGTCGACAGTGAACTGATCACTTGTGAGTTGTTTCCAAATGCAGTTAGTGAAAGTTAAAAACTTTTTGGTCAAATGCACTTAATATCATAAATCATATCGTAATTCTGAACAATGTCATTTCTTCTGCCATTTGGCAGCAAACAGCAAAGATATAAAGCAAGATAAACAAACAAACAAACATGTAATGATCAGTGTAAATACATGAGATAAATATTGGTTGTGTTTACAGCGTGACGTTCAACTTGATGCCCTGTTTACATGACGCTGGGTCAACGATCCAACGCTGTATTTCACCTGACAGAACGTTGGTTTATGACTGTTTGGTTGTGTTTCAAACATCTCTCCCACCCAACCCGTTGTGTAGTTTTGTGGGTTGGGACCTCCAGAACATCATCACGCTCGACGCTGTGGAGGAGGACAGCAAGGGCCAGATCATGCTGAAGAAGGTCCAGTCTCCCGTGGTTCTCCTGTACTCCTCCAAGGACGAGGCCGTCTTCATCCTGGAGGAGGCCCGGTCCCTGGGCCTGACCGGGTTCGGCTACATCTGGATCGTCTCCAGCCTGACGTCCGGTAACACAGACAGCGGCGTTCCCGAGGAGTTCCCCTCCGGTATGGTGTCCGTGTCCTCGGAGGACTGGGACTACCCTCTGGAGGCGAGGGTACGTGACGGGCTGGGCATCATTACCACGGCAGCGGCGGCCATGTTGGAGGAGTACGGGGAGATTCCAGAGGCCAGGACCTCCTGCTACCCCACGCAGACCGACAAACCCTCCAAGGCTCCGCCCCTCGCACTGCACAAGTGAGACAGGAGCAGTAGTCAACTCCTGGTGGGGTGTGTGTGGGGTGTGTGTGTGTGTGTGTCTGGGGTGTGTGTGTCTGGGGTGTGTGTGTCTGGGGTGTGTGTGTGTGTCTGGGGTGTGTGTGTGTGTGTGTGTGTCTGGGGTGTGTGTGTCTGGGGTGTGTGTGTCTGGGGTGTGTGTGTCTGGGGTGTGTGTGTGTGTGTGTGTCTGGGGTGTGTGTGTGTGTGTGTGTGTGTGTATGTGTGTGTGTGTGTGTGTATTGTGATGTCAACAGCTCCTAGTAGTGGTTAAATGGGGAGCAGAAAGGTCTTGTTAGACACGTGTCACACACACACACACACACACACACACATGGTTTAACGGGTTCAGTACAGAACATTTGAACCATTCTAGACATCATTATGGGATGGTCTCCTCTGTCCAGCCTACTGAGCTGCTTAGCAACTTGATCCTGAAACAGTCAGTGGTTATGAGGAAGAAAGCTAGATGAAAGGACAGAAGAGAAAGGGAAAAGAGAGAGGAACAAGTGAGAAGATGGAGGAGAAAGGGGGAGGAGAGAGGAGGACATGTGAAGTGAGAGGAGAGCAGTGGCAGAAAGAAGAGCGGGAGAGAAGCAAAGTTGAGAGGAAAGATTTTGGAGAAAAAAGAGGAGAGAGAAGAGAATTTAATTGAAGTATCAGTTGAAACATGGGAAGTTGAGTGCTCTCTGAGGGGCGGAATAACCTGCTCCCTATCTTGTCCTGCTTTACTGTTTCCTTAAATCTGCTCGTATCTTCTCTCACCCTGTCTATACTCAGTTCCCAGCATGCATTAGGATTTGTGGCTGTTCCTGCCAGGTGTGTGTGTCTGTTTTAGCCTAGGGTATGTCCACCATCTGTCTAGTATTCAGAGGAAAGATGGAGAGAGGAGGAAGGAAACAGCTGTCAAACTGATAGGGAAAGATAGTAAGAAAGAAGAGGTGAAACTGGAGAGGACTGGGGAAGAGAAGGACAGATTTAGAAGAGGAGAGAAGAGGTTAAAAGAAAGAGAAAAGATGTGCAACATTTAAAGGGAGACAAAGTGGAAAAGGAAGAGACACAGAAGAGAAGAAGAGCAGATGAAATAAATAGAAGCGTAATGAGATAAATGTACTGTACTGTGTGTGTGTGTGTGTGTGTGTGTGTGTGTGTGTGTGTGTGTGTGTGTGTGTGTGTGTGTGTGTGTGTGTGTGTGTGTGTGTGTGTGTGTGTGTGTGTGTATATGTGTGTGTGTGTGTGTGTATACGCCAATAGGTATTATATGTGTTCTGTGTGTGAGTGAAACTGTTGTACTGTACAGACTTACTCTGTAGGGCCAGTTGACCTATTTCCCAGAATGCCTATCAGCCTGAGGAGGTTTCCCAGGTGATGGCGGGACACAGATGGCGCTGTCACAGGTCAGTGACCTCAGCCAATAGCAGAGCAAGGCCAGTACACAGGGCAACCTGATTGGGCTGGATCAGAGAGAACACAGCCAATAGCAGAGCACGGCCAGTACACAGGGCAACCTGATTGGGCTAGATCAGAGAGAACACAGCCAATAGCAGAGCACGGCCAGTACACAGGGCAACCTGATTGGGCTAGATCAGAGAGAACACAGCCAATAGCAGAGCACGGCCAGTACACAGGTCAACCAACATGTGTGTGTTTGATGGAATCTTTATTTGCACACATTTTTATTTGTGTTATAGATGTTGGTACAGACCTTTTCCCTGAGGCCATTAACTTGTGCAGTATTTTTTTAAATCAACCAAGCATTAGAAGACCCTGCGTTTGTTGGTTTTGCTACAGTTATCAGGGTCTTTACATGGTCTGTTATGCCATTGTTTTGTCAGGATGACAATTTGACATTTGTTCAGTATGCCGTTTTCACCCGGGACATGTAGCTGTCTGCCATTGATGAAACCGTAAAGGGTTTTTAAAGGTTGCTGTTCACACAGATTACTTGCTAGCAATTGGGGTCAAAATGTCACATCTTCAGTGGATCAGGGTGATCGAACCTTGGTTCCAGATATTGGTGTAATGATCTTGGTTAGACTCCTCCCCCTGTCTGGAGTGCAGTGGGGTGGGCGCGGCTGGGGAGGTCACAGGTACGTGGTGAAATGGATTTGGTTGAACATTAGGTGTCAATAAACACATACATTAAAACATGTTTTCCCGTTGTTTAAATACGTTTAAAAGCCCTCCCTCTCATAATGAATGTGCTGTCACATTTAAAATGGAAAAGAGTTATATGGGAGGAAGTGGGGAAGAAAAAGGAAAGTGGAGAGACAAGATAGGAAAAGGAGAGAGTAAATACAATATCCTCCTCCCCAACATACTGTATCACCTGTACCCTCTCACCTGTACCCTATCACCTGTACCCTCTCACCTGTACCCTATCACCTGTACCCTATCACCTGTACCCTATCTCCTGTACCCTATCACCTGTACCCTATCACCTGTACCCTATCACCTGTACCCTATCACCTGTACCCTATCACCTGTACCCTATCACCTGTACCCTCTCACCTGTACCCTATCACCTGTACCCTATCACCTGTACCCTATCACCTGTACCCTATCACCTGTACCCTCTTACCTGTACCCTATCACCTGTACCCTATCACCTGTACCCTATCACCTGTACCCTATCACCTGTACCCTCTCACCTGTACCCTCTCACCTGTACCCTATCACCTGTACCCTATCACCTGTACCCTATCTCCTGTACCCTATCACCTGTACCCTATCACCTGTACCCTATCACCTGTACCCTATCACCTGTACCCTATCACCCTATCAGCTGTACCCTATCACCTGTACCCTATCACCTGTACCCTATCACCTGTACCCTATCTCCTGTACCCTATCACCTGTACCCTATCACCTGTACCCTATCACCTGTACCCTATCACCTGTACCCTATCACCTGTACCCTATCTCCTGTACCCTATCACCTGTACCCTCTCACCTGTACCCTCTCACCTGTACCCTATCACCTGTACCCTATCACCTGTACCCTATCACCTGTACCCTATCTCCTGTACCCTATCACCTGTACCCTCTCACCTGTACCCTCTCACCTGTACCCTATCACCTGTACCCTATCACCTGTACCCTATCACCTGTACCCTCTCACCTGTACCCTCTCACCTGTACCCTATCACCTGTACCCTATCACCTGTACCCTATCACCTGTACCCTATCACCTAAAAGAGGAGAGG
>CM055752.1:770568-810568 GCA_029465975.1 Dallia pectoralis
CCAGTGTCTTCAGATGTTTTTTTTATCCTCTGTACTTGACGCTGAGACACATTGAAGGTGTCTGCCATATCAGCAGTGGATCTGGTCTTCAGCCTCTTGATAATCAAAACTTTAGTCTCAGGGTGAATCTTAGGCATGTTTGCAGAGGTCTAGTTGCAGTTGATGTGAAGGTCTAGTGTACTGGGGTTGTTTTTATACACACCTGAGACCTAATTGATCCATTATTAGTCACAGGTGAAGCTCATATGACAAGGCGACAACACTTATGTCTTTGCAAAAATTGACTCAATGGGCTTTACCAAGCTGTGAATATTAGAATACTTTTTGACAGTTTAATTTTGCACTGAAACATTATTACAAAAGCTGTTGGGATTAAAATGAGCCATTTCTTGTAAAAACATCTTGATTAGAAATATATTTCAGCGGCACTTCAGGTCAATTTGTACACAAGCGACAAGACTTTTGTCAGGGACTGTATATCATCTCTACTTATCTATATCATCTCTACTTATCTCTATCATCTCTACTTATCTATATCATCTCTACTTATCTCTATCATCTCTACTTATCTATATCATCTCTACTTATCTATATCATCTCTACTTATCTATATCATCTCTACTTATCTATATCATCTCTACTTATCTATATCATCTCTACTTATCTATATCATCTCTACTTATCTATATCATCTCTACTTATCTATATCATCTCTACTTATCTCTATCATCTCTACTTATCTATATCATCTCTACTTATCTATATCATCTCTACTTATCTATATCATCTCTACTTATCTATATCATCTCTACTTATCTCTATCATCTCTACTTATCTTTATCATCTCTATTTATCTCTATAATCTCTACTTATCTCTATATGGTTTTGATTGGTCTTTGGGGTGTCATGTGACACGTGTCCATCTGTTTCCACAGCAACACGACTGAGGCGGGCGGGACGTACATTAAAAAGTGCTGTAAGGGTTTCTGTATTGACATCCTAAAGAAGATTGCCAAGTATGTCAAGTTCACCTACGATCTTTACCTGGTTACCAACGGTAAACACGGAAAGAAGATCAATAATATGTGGAACGGGATGGTGGGAGAGGTGAGGACATTTCTGTCACAAGTATTATGTTTATTACATTATTACATATAATCTAACAGGATGGTGGGAGAGGTGAGGACATTTCTGTCACCAGTATTATGTTTATTACATTATTACATATAATCTAAAAGGAATGAACGCTAGTTGAGTCGCCTTTTAAAGAGGCACATTTCAGGAAAGTCTGGATCTTATTGCTGCAAATATTCATGAAATAAAATACATATCTGCCTAGTTGGGTGATGTTACAGTTTTTTTATGTAGTGTCACAAGGTAGATCTGAGATGGTCCTGGAGTATAGCAAGGTGGATCTGAGATGGTCCTGGAGTATAGCAAGGTGGATCTGAGATGGTCCTGGAGTATAGCAAGGTGGATCTGAGATGGTCCTGGAGTATAGCAAGATGGATCTGAGATGGTCCTGGAGTGGATCTGAGATGGTCCTGGAGTATAGCAAGGTGGATCTGAGATGATCCTGGAGTATATCATGGTTGATCTGGATCTGAGATGGATCTGAGATGGTCCTGGAGTATAGCAAGGTAGATCTGAGATGGTCCTGGAGTATAGCAAGGTAGATCTGAGATGGTCCTGGAGTATAGCATGGTAGATCTGAGATGGTCCTGGAGTATAGCAAGGTAGATCTGAGATGGTCCTGGAGTATAGCAAGGTGGATCTGAGATGGTCCTGGAGTATAGCAAGGTGGATCTGAGATGGTCCTGGAGTATAGCAAGGTGGATCTGAGATGGTCCTGGAGTATAGCAAGGTGGATCTGAGATGATCCTGGAGTATATCATGGTTGATCTGAGATGGTCCTGGAGTATAGCAAAGTGGATCTGAGATGGTCCTGGAGTATAGCAAGGTAGATCTGAGATGGTCCTGGAGTATAGCATGGTAGATCTGAGATGGTCCTGGAGTATAGCAAGGTGGATCTGAGATGGTCCTGGAGTATAGCAAGGTGGATCTGAGATGGTCCTGGAGTATAGCAAGGTGGATCATGGTATAGCAAGGTGGATCTGAGATAGTATATCATGGTAGATCTGAGATGGTCCTGGAGATGGATCTGAGATGGTCCTGGAGTATAGCAAGGTGGATCTGAGATGGTCCTGGAGTATAGCAAGGTGGATCTGCAAGATGGTCCCTGGATCTGAGTATGGCAAGATGGATCTGAGATGGTCCTGGAGTATAGCAAGTATAGCATGGTGATCTGAGATGGTCCTGGATCAAGGTGGATCTGAGATGGTCCTGGAGTATAGCAAGGTGGATCTGAGGTGGTCCTGGAGTATAGCATGGTGAGATGGTCCTGGAGTATAGCAAGGTGGATCTGAGATGGTCCTGGAGTATAGCAAGGTGGATCTGAGATGGTCCTGGAGTATAGCAAGGTGGATCTGAGATGGTCCTGGAGTATAGCAAGGTGGATCTGAGATGGTCCTGGAGTATAGCAAGGTGGATCTGAGATGGTCCTGGAGTATAGCAAGGTGGATCTGAGATGGTCCTGGAGTATCCTGGAGTATAGGAGTATAGCAAGGTGGATCTGAGATGGTCCTGGAGTATAGCATGGTTGATCTGAGATGGTCCTGGAGTATAGCAAGGTGGATCTGAGGTGGTCCTGGAGTATAGCATGGTAGACCTGAGATGGTCCTGGAGTATAGCATGGTTGATCTGAGATGGTCCTGGAGTATAGCAAGGTGGATCTGAGATGGTCCTAGAGTATAGCAAGGTGGATCTGAGATGGTCCTAGATTGGCAGTTGGTCTGGTGGTATCCAACCAACAACCTAGAGGTATCTAGATCCAACCCAAATGCCGCTGATATGAAACCTATTACAACAACATGTTAAATAACACTTTCTCTCTCTTTACTCCTCTGTCTCTCCATCCCTGTGTCTCTCCATCCCTGTACCCCCATCCCTGTACCCCCCATCCCTGTACCCCCCCATCCCTGTACCCCCCATCCCTGTATCTCTCCATCCCTGTACCCCCCATCCCTGTACCCCCCATCCCTGTATCTCTCCATCCCTGTACCCCCCATCCCTGTACCCCCCATCCCTGTACCCCCCCTCCTATCCAACCCCAGGTGGTCTATAAGAAAGCTGTCATGGCCGTCGGCTCTCTGACGATCAATGAGGAGCGTTCTGAGGTCATCGATTTCTCCGTCCCGTTCGTGGAAACTGGAATCAGCGTCATGGTTTCCCGTAGCAACGGAACTGTTTCTCCGTCCGCCTTTCTTGGTAACCCTAACTACCTTGTTTGGGAGATCTATGGTCGTGCGTGTGTGGTCGTGTTTGGTCGTGCGTGGTCGTGTGTGTTCGTGGTCGTGTATGTGTGCGTTGTTCTGTCACATGGCAGCTTATTTATCTCGAGCTGTCAAAAGAGACAGCAGCCACAGTGACAGAACTGTCCTATTTACTTCTACTGACGCACACATACACACATACACACACACACACGTAGTCTACACTATACTTACCTAAAGGCTCCACACACACACACATTTGTTTTGTTATAGTTTTGAGGTCTTATTTGGTTAACATTAGATTTTTTGTTAACAAATGTTTCTAACCCGTAACCCTAACCTTGACCCTAACATTAACTTTAACCCTAACCTTGACCCTAACATTAACTTTAACCCTAACCTTGACCCTAACATTAACTTTAACCCTAACCTTGACCCTAACATTAACTTTAACCCTAAGATTGACCCTAACATTAACTTTAACCCTAACCTTGACCCTAACATTAACTTTAACCCTAACCTTGACCCTAACATTAACTTTAACCCTAACCCACCCTAAAAGTAATCTAAATCCTAACATTGATCCTATCAGTAATCTTAATCATGATCTTGACCTTAACAGTAACCTTAACCCTAACCTTGACCACAACAGTAATCCTAATCATGATCTTGACCCTAACAGTAACCTTAACCCTAACCTTGACCCCAAGCCAACATTTATTTTGTTTGAAGACCGGCAAATATCCCCACTAGTCGGATTTGAACTGGTTTACTATAGTTGTGGGGACTTCTGGACCTGACAGGTGTTGTATACACACAACCACAACTGAAACACACACTCACACACACAAACGCAAAGACTCAGTAATCTCCACATCAAGACTAACAGCAGTTGTGTGTGTGTTGTATGGTGCAGTTGTGTTTGTTTTTGGTTAGTGCAGTTGTGTGTCTGTTGTCTTGTGTGTGTGTTGTTCTGTGTGTGTGTGTGTAGTATGCTGCAGTTGTGTGTGTGTGTTGTCTTGTGTAGTTGTGTGTGTGTGTTGTCTTGTGTAGTTGTGTGTGTGTGTGTGTTGTTTAATGTAGTTGTGTGTGGGTGTTGTTCTGTGTGTGTGTGTGTGTAGTATGCTACAGTTGTGTGTGTGTTGTCCAGAGTAGTCGTGTGTGTGTCGGTTTGTGTGTGTGTGTGTGTGTGTGTGTAGTATGCTACAGTTGTGTGTGTGTTGTCCAGAGTAGTCGTGTGTGTGTCGGTTTGTGTGTGTGTGTGTGTGTGTGTGTAGTATGCTACAGTTGTGTGTGTGTGTCTAGTGATGTCTTCTTGTTTCCTTTCTGTGCTTCAGAGCCTTTCAGTGCATCAGTGTGGGTGATGATGTTTGTGATGCTGTTGCTGGTTACAGCCATGGCTGTCTTTATGTTTGAATACATCAGTCCTCTGGGCTTCAACAGGAACCTGGCACAGGGCAGAGGTAGGTACACACACACACACACGATCAGTCATACACACACATACGATCATTCAGAAACACACCACACACACACACACACATTCTCTCGCATACACCGACTCAATCACACACACACTCATTTAGTAACAGTAACCTTGTTTACAGGCTTTTCTCTTCTCCCTGTCTTATCCCAGATCCCCATGGTCCTTCGTTCACCATGGGTAAGGCGGTGTGGCTGCTCTGGGGCCTGGTGTTTAACAACTCTGTGCCGGTCCAGAACCCCAAAGGCACCACCAGTAAGTTCATAGTGTCCGTGTGGGCCTTCTTCGCCGTCATCTTCCTGGCCTCGTACACCGCCAACCTGGCAGCCTTCATGATCCAGGAGGAGTTTGTGGACCAAGTCACCGGACTGTCGGACAACAAGGTAGCGTTGCTGTTTGCACTCTGTGGCATGTTGTCATGGCAACACTTGGATCAATACCGATAGTGATCTGATGAAAAGCACCACGTCATACAAAACAAGTGATCGGCTAGAAGTCGTGTGCTGATTCGCGCAGATACTCAGAAAGACACATTAGCTCCCCCAGAGACGATACTGTGGCTCCGGTTTGGAGAGCTAGCCTCACCGTAGTTAGAATACCAGCCAAACAATAGGATCAGTAGCTCAGTTAGCCAGAGAGATAGAGAGGACATCTGTAACTCACGCTCACACTTGCATCACATTCACGCCCATCTCGGCATGACCTATGCAGCCCTGACGTCCTTCCGGAATGTTCGGAAATTCACATTTCCGAGTCGGAACTACACGCGGGAAACTGTCGTTACAACCTTGTACCCCCGGATTCCCTGTCGGAGTGTTTCCGAGAGTCCGAGATTCCGCGGAGCGCGTGAGGCCTGCATAGAGGCGAGATGACCACTGCTGTCACCTACGCCAGCGTCCGTCTTCCTGTTCCATAGACGTAGATAGACTTAGACAGCTTTAGAGCCCCCCCCAGTCTGTTTCAGCGTGAGCGTGTGGAGGGCATTCAACCTTTAAAATAGTCAGAGTGGGCGTGTCCAGCGTTCCACGGTCCAAAACAATGCACCTCACACCATTTCAGGAAACAGTTTTAACCCTCAAAAGCAGATAAACATGGATTTAATTTAAAATGGAGAATGCCCTCAACACTACTGCTGCCTGTGCTGTCGCAGAAGCCATTGTGACTCTCTCACAAAGAAGGACTTTCTGTCTACATCTACGCTTTGCCTGTCCCATAGACTTGGATAGACAGCTCTAGTGCCCCAAATGATGTTTCAGCACGGGCCTCTATCTAACTCTATGGCGCTGTTGTTGTTGGTTTCATCCTGTCTTCATGGCACAGAACCTTAACCCAATGTCATGTTTTCTGTTTGTGCCCTTAAACTGTCTACAGGAATGTATTTATTATGAATAACCGGAAACGGCTGGATATGACTGGATATGACTGGATATAACCGGATATGACTGGGCCCAGGTCCAGGCTCTAGAATGCCTAGTTTGTTTGTCTATTACAGTATCTGTGTGGTGTTTTAGGTGTGTTCATCTATATTTGGTGGTGTCTTGATCTGAAGATCTATAAGTCTTAGTGCATGGTTTAGATGTTTAGATGTACAATAGTTTGTGCTCAATATATTCCGGCCTACAGGAGTAAGCGTACAGTCTATATGTAAGTCTATATCGGTAGGAGCTGGTCTAACTATGTTGGTCTGTTTCATTAGGAGTTAGTCTACATGTGTAGATAATATCAGTAGGAGTTGGTCTACATGTGTAGTTCTGTATCAGTAGGAGTCGGTCTACATGTGTAGTTCTGTATCAGTAGGAGTCGGTCTACATGTGTAGATAATATCAGTAGGAGTTGGTCTACATGTGTAGGTTTGTATCAGTAGGAGTTGGTCTACATGTGTAGTTCTGTATCAGTAGGAGTCGGTCTACATGTGTAGTTCTGTATCAGTAGGAGTTGGTCTACATGTGTAGTTCTGTATCAGTAGGAGTCGGTCTACATGTGTAGATAATATCAGTAGGAGTTGGTCTACATGTGTAGGTCTGTATCAGTAGGAGTTGGTCTACATGTGTAGTTCTGTATCAGTAGGAGTTGGTCTACATGTGTAGTTCTGTATCAGTAGGAGTTGGTCTACATGTGCAGGTCTGTATCAGTAGGAGTTGGTCTACATGTAGGTAATATCAGTAGGAGCAGGTCTATATCAGTAGGAGATGGTCTACATGTGCATCAGTCTGTATCAGTAGATCCTGCAGTCTTAATATCCTGTTGCTGAAGGCGGGGGATATTCATTGAAGATGGCAGATGGGTTAAGATGTCCCAGTTCATAAATTTATCAAAAAAAATACAACAAACATGGAACTCTGGATTCTGGTTCCCTTCATTTAGAGCAGCTGTATTTGGTCTGCTTAGTTAATTAGTACAGATGCGTTAATGAGGTCAATAGAACCCAACCATCACATATAATGGAAGTGATATACGACGTGTATCAGGAAAAGCATGTCAACATGCAGCCATTAAAATAGCAGCACACGCAGCTAACATCTTAAATGCAACCGTGAATATAATCCGTGCATTTGTTTTCCAGCCATACTAACTATCCTACTACTGCATACGAGTTTGCATCTACCTGTCACCTCCTCCACTCCCTGAAAAAAGACGACTGACACAAGCGCATTTGTAATTCCCAGTTGTCATCAAGCAGACACTGTGCCCCAATACTACGGCTGATGATATCTAAGTTATCCATAATAGATTCAACAAATGTCCTCCGTCTCAGATCGGATGGTGTCGCCTCGGTAACGGGTCGTGGTCCCACAGTCCGCTGACGTCGTTAACGCATCGACATCAACCGGAAATAAAAATAGCGAACGGGATATCTTTCCTCCTCTGCCATCTCAGACCCAGGTGCTGCCAGCTTGTACGCTCTCTGTCTCTGCTCCTGACGCCGGTCTCATTGAGTGCCCAGGTAGGTATCCGGTGTGTGAAGTGTAACCAGCGGTAGGTGTAAGGTATGAAGCCTGGGAATCAGCAGGTGTGGAGCGGCGTAAGGGCTGATGACGGCGCGGGTAAGTCGCTGGTGCGTCTGTGCGGTCATTATACCGGGTCTGTTATACCGCCTGCGGGTCTAATGGCTCAACGCCCGGTTTCGTTTTCTTTAACTGACGAGTCGCCATTTGCTATTGTAGCACCGGTATCTCAATTACATTGATTCAACTAAAAATACTAATGACTGTGAAGCCCGGTGAGCAGGTTTGCGCATGTATAACGCGTCATTGGCTAAACCCATTACGCAGGAATAGGGGGCATCTGTCCAGCGGTGACTGGTGATGAGCCCGGTCACAGTCTGGTTAGATTGGTCGGCACTTTGACACAGCGCCAACTATATTTTGAACAAGGATGTCTCATCTATTGTTTTCTTCCCCAGCAAATGTTAATGAACATGACAACTATCCATGGGTTCTCGAATACACGATGACATCAGGACTTAGTGATCTCTAACTAAATATATCCAGTATCCTAGATTTGTATTTTCAACAGCCTAACAATATATTTGACATGATTTAATATAGCATTTAACTGAATAGAACACAAACCTGATTTTGCTGAACAAAACGCTGCATGGACAAGACCACAACTTCCTTATTTCTATCATAGCAGAACGAGAGAACAGCTGCTTTATTTCTATCATAACAGAACAGGAGAACAGCTGCTTTATTTCTATCATAGCAGAACGAGAGAACAGCTGCTTTATTTCTATCATAACAGAACAGGAGAACAGCTGCTTTATTTCTATCATAACAGAACAGGAGAACAGCTGCTTTATTTCTATCATAACAGAACGAGAGAACAGCTGCTTTATTTCTATCATAACAGAACAGGAGAACAGCTGCTTTATTTCTATCATAGCAGAACGAGAGAACAGCTGCTTTATTTCTATCAGAACAGGAGAACAGCTGCTTTATTTCTATCATAACAGAACAGGAGAACAGCTGCTTTATTTCTATCATAACAGAACAGGAGAACAGCTGCTTTATTTCTATCATAACAGAACAGGAGAACAGCTGCTTTATTTCTATCATAACAGAACAGGAGAACAGCTGCTTTATTTCTATCATAACAGGAGGTGAGGACAGCTGCTTTATTTCTATCATAACAGGAGGTGAGGACAGCTGCTTTATTTCTATCATAGCAGAACGAGAGAACAGCTGCTTTATTTCTATCATAACAGAACGAGAGAACAGCTGCTTTATTTCTATCATAGCAGAACGAGAGAACAGCTGCTTTATTTATTGCCAAAAGGGAGTGATGACAAGACACCAAGGCCAGCATGTCCAGCATGAAAAAAGCTCTCAGAGAGAAACTGGAGTTTTTAGTTATTAATCTAGTCAGTGTGTTTAGTGCCGAGAGCCATATTGTATACATCACTAGTTTGGATATACTGTCTGCAGTTGGTTATATATACAGACAGACTAAGGAGACCAGGCCGGGAGGTGAACTGTATGCTGGGAGATGAGATACGCTCCGTCAGGTTGCATAAGAGAATGACACACTGCAACCCCCGGGAGAAAGGAGTGAGAGAGAGAGAGGGAGATAATGAGGGTGGAGGAGAAGAAGGAGAGGGGAGAGGGGTGGGCATAATGAGGGTGGAGGAGGAGAAGGAGAGGGGGGAGGGGGGGATAATGAGGGTGGAGGAGGAGAAGGAGAGGGGGGAGGGGGGGATAATGAGGGTGGAGGAGGAGAAGGAGAGGGGGAGGGGGGATAATGAGGGTGGAGGAGGAGAAGGAGAGGGGGAGGGGGGGATAATGAGGGTGGAGGAGGAGGAGGAGAGGGGAGAGGGGGGGATAATGAGGGTTGAGGAGGAGGAGGAGAGACAGACACACACATAGAGAGAGACGGACACACACATAGAGAGAGACAGACAAACACACATAGAGAGGGACAGACACACACATAGAGAGAGACGGACACACACATAGAGAGAGACGGACACACACATAGAGAGAGACAGACACACACATAGAGAGAGACGGACACACACATAGAGAGAGACAGACACACACACATAGAGAGGGACAGACATACTGGAGTCATATGTATATTACTGGAGTCAGGAGTCATATGTATATTTCTGGAGTCATATGTATATTACTGGAGTCAGGAGTCATATGTATATTACTGGAGTCAGATGTATATTACTGGAGTCAGGAGTCATATGTATATTACTGGAGTCAGATGTATATTACTGGAGTCATATGTATATTACTGGAGTCAGGTGTATATTACTGGAGTCAGGTGTATATTACTGGAGTCATATGTATATTACTGGAGTCAGGTGTATATTACTGGAGTCATATGTATATTACTGGAGTCATATGTATATTACTGGAGTCAGGAGTCATATGTATATTACTGGAGTCATATGTATATTACTGGAGTCAGGTGTATATTACTGGAGTCATATGTATATTACTGGAGTCATATGTATATTACTGGAGTCAGGAGTCATATGAATATTACTGGAGTCATATGTATATTACTGGAGTCATATGTATATTACTGGAGTCATATGTATATTACTGGAGTCAGGTGTATATTACTGGAGTCAGGTGTATATTACTGGAGTCATATGTATATTACTGGAGTCAGGTGTATATTACTGGAGTCAGTCTTATGTCTGGTCATTCTGTAGCCAGCTCTCTCTGATTCTCTCTTTCTCTCCTCCTTCTGTGTTCTCCTTCTCATTGTTTTCCTTCTTCCCCCTTCTCCAGTTCCAGAACCCGTACGCGTACTCCCCTCCGTTTCGTTTCGGGACGGTCCCCAACGGTTCCACAGAGAGGAACATTAGGAAGAATTACCCTGACATGCACGAGTACCTGGTCAAGTACCACCAGACCGGGGTGCAGGACGCTCTGGTCAGCCTGAAGACGGGGTAGGAGGCCTGGGACAGGAGGGCGGGCGTGGGGCCTGCCCTGGGGCTCTGATCACCATCTCTCTGGGCTGGATGTCTCTCATCCTGTCTCTGTTCTAATCAGTAGAATGAATGGATACTGGGCTGTATCTAGTTATGTGTGTGTGTGGCTGTTGTGTTTGGTGTGGTGTGTGTGTAACTGTTGTGAGTGTGTGGTGTGGTGTGTGTGTGTTACTGTTGTGAGTGTGTGTGTTACTGTTGTGAGTGTGTGGTGTGGTGTGTGTGTTTCTGTTGTGTTTGTGTGTGTGGTGTGGTGTGTGTGTGTGTGTTACTGTTGTGAGTGTGTGGTGTGCTGTGTGTGTGTGTGTGTTACTGTTGTGAGTGTGTGATGTGGTGTGTGTGTTACTGTTGTGTGTGTGTGTGGTGTGGTGTGTGTGTGTGTGTGTGTTACTGTGGTGAGTATATGGTGTGGTGTGTCTGTGTGTGTTACTGTTGTGAGTGTGTGGTGTGGTGTGTGTGTGTTACTGTTGTGAGTGAGTGATGTGGTGTGTGTGTGATTGTGTCTGTGTGTGGTGTGTGTGTGCGTGATTGTGTGTTTGTCTGTGCGTGATTGTGTGTGTGTGTGTACATTCCTACTCTATTGCTATAGACATAGTGTGGGTGTATAAAGGCAGATGACTCAGAACAAATAGCAGGAGTTCCCATCTCCCAACCGGACCGGTGTGTGTGTGGTTGTGTGCATATGTGTGTGTGTGTGTGTGTGTGTGAGTGTGTGTGTGTGTGTGTGCATTTTTACGTGGTTAACTGTCTGTCATGAGCTATGTTTAATAACGATTTGTGGGAACGGAGACAGGACCTGGTGTGTGTTTTTGTGAGTGGGTTGTAATTACACAGAAGGAAACAGGACATGCTAATTAAGAGATGTGTTCAGGACATGCTAATTAAGAGATGTGTTCAGGACATGCTAATTAAGAGATGTGTTCAGGACATGCTTATAAAGAGATGTGTTCAGGACATGCTAATTAAGAGATGTGTTCAGGACATGCTAATTAAGAGATGTGTTCAGGACATGCTAATTAAGAGATATGTTCAGGACATGCTAATTAAGAGATGTGTTCAGGACATGCTTATAAAGAGATATGTTCAGGACATGCTTACTGAGAGACTGTGGCAGAGAGACTGTGGACTTAGAGGCTGTGACTTGGTGTAACAGTTGAAATTCACTAAAGCTGTACATATTAACAACCCACTTTTGCTGTAAGAGATGTGTGTGTGTGAACTTCAAATGACCTTACAGGAGATGGTGACTCAGGTTTTTGGTACTTAATTTGAATTATGTGAAATATAAATTAGTCTTCCTATTCGTTTCTCTCTCACTCTCTCCTCAATCTATTTCTTTCTCCTTTTCTCCCTTTATCTTTCTTTGTCTCCCTCGCCCCCTCTTTCTCTGTCTCTCTCCCTCTGTCTTTTTTTCCCTGTCTCACTTCTCCCTCTCTCTCCCTCTGTCTCACTCTCTCCCCTCTTTCTTCCTCCCTCTGTCCTCTGTCTCTCCTCTCTCTCCCTCCTTTGTCTCTGTCCTCTGTCTCTGTCCTTTGTCTCTTTCCCAGTAAACTGGATGCGTTCATCTACGATGCTGCGGTGTTGAACTATGCGGCCGGACGTGATGAAGGCTGTAAGCTGGTAACTATTGGCAGTGGGTACATCTTTGCCACCACCGGTTACGGCATCGCTCTGCAGAAGGGCTCTTACTGGAAACGCCAGGTGGACCTGGCTATACTGGCCATAATTGGAGACGGTAAGACACACACAGACAGACACACACACAGACAAACACAGACACACAGACACACACACACACACACACACACACACGGTCACTTTTCGGGTGCCCTCATGTGCCGGGGCCCCTGACTCCAGTGGGGTGCCTCCATGTGCCCAGTGGGGTGCCTCCATGTGCCCAGTGGGGTGCCTCCATGTGCCCAGTGGGGTGCCTCCATGTGCCCAGTGGGGTGCCTCCATGTGCCCAGTGGGGTGCTTCCATGTGCCCAGTGGGGTGCATTCATGTGCCCAGTGGGGTGCCTCCATGTGCCCAGTGGGGTGCCTCCATGTGCCCAGTGGGGTGCCTCCATGTGCCCAGTGGGGTGCTTCCATGTGCCCAGTGGGGTGCCTCCATGTGCCCAGTGGGGTGCTTCCATGTGCCCAGTGGGGTGCCTCCATGTGCCCAGTGGGGTGCCTCCATGTGCCCAGTGGGGTAGTCCGTCAGTCAGTATTCAGCGTTTCTCCGGGGGCAGATCGATTTAAACAATATGGAACTCACCATGGACAAACGTCTTACAAAGGCGTGATCTTGTATGCAGGACTGCGTGAGTCATGTGTACGCATGCTGTGTGTGTGTGTGTGTGTGTGTGTGTGTGTGTGGGTGCATGCCTCTGTCACAGGTTCAACGAAAAGGACGGGAAGGACAGTCACGACGACGGCATACAGAGAGAGACTGAGAGAAATCCAGTCCCTGATTAGTGAATTGTGAAACCAGACAGATGTAGTCTGATTCTGTTTCCAAAGACATCAAGGTCCTCATGTAGAGGCTGGCGCTGAGTACGGTGACACGGCAATGCTCGTCTTCACAACACAAAACATTAATACTGAAGTCAACCAGTTCGTTCGCTTCTCACGTTAAGCAGATCTCCCTCCATCAGTAATTGTCTGCTGTGTTAGCCTGCTCTGACACCAACAATGAAATATCCAAATCAAACCTCCATCAGTTACAATCAGCTCCACCATCAACAGTCTGACATATAAGGGCCTAACTAGACCAGTAGTTAAAACTAAATTCCATTCACACTGGATGCCGGCAGCACCACTGCACCATTCATTTTACTTCTCGCCAACGCAAGGAGGTGAAAGAATCAACACTGACCTTGTCCCTGTGTCTGTAGTCATGGTTACATGACTGAAGCAACAGCCGGCAAGTCCTAGAACGTTCTGGTTGAATTAACACCCCTACTGTGTTGATTAGTGCCATAGGAACCAGAATACCACTTCTAGCAGCATGTGGTCAACCATCCAGAACCTGGCCAACAACAAACCTGTGTACAGAGGCAAACCTGACTCTAAACAGGCCTAATCGCTTCACTAACATGTAAACAGACTGACTCTAAACAGGCCTAATCGCTTCACTAACATGTAAACAGACTGACTCTAAACAGGCCTAATCGCTTCACTAACATGTAAACAGACTGACTCTAAACAGGCCTAATCGCTTCACTAACATGTAAACAGACTGACTCTAAACAGGCCTAATCGCTTCACTAACATGTAAACAGACTGACTCTAAACAGGCCTAATCGCTTCACTAACATGTAAACAGACTGACTCTAAACAGGCCTAATCGCTTCACTAACATGTAAACAGACTGACTCTAAACAGGCCTAATCGCTTCACTAACATGTAAACAGACTGACTCTAAACAGGCCTATTCGCTTCACTAACATGTAAACAGACTGACTCTAAACAGGCCTAATCGCTTCACTAACATGTAAACAGACTGACTCTAAACAGGCCTAATCGCTTCACTAACATGTAAACAGACTGACTCTAAACAGGCCTAATCGCTTCACTAACATGTAAACAGACTGACTCTAAACAGGCCTAATCGCTTCACTAACATGTAAACAGACTGACTCTAAACTGGCATAATCGCTTCACTAACATGTTAACAGACTGAATCTAAACAGGCCTAATCGCTTCACTAACATGTTAACAGACTGAATCTAAACTGGCATAATCTCTTTAATATCACATTAACAGACAAACTCTAAACAGAGATAATCTTTTTAATATCACGTTAACAGACACACTGACCTAATCCTCTCACTAACACAGTAACAGACTGACTAGATATTGGCCTAATCTTTTCAATAACACACACAGAACGTTCCCAAAATGTAATCTGTGTAATCTCCTCTCTAGAGCTCTTGACATAACATGATACACTGGACTGGTTTTGTATCCCTGTTTTTGTAGTTAATCCTCAAAACTATTTTGTTGTTATTCTCTGCTGAGTCATCATTGAACAAAATAATTTATTTTGACTACAATGTTTTATTAAAATCTGTCAGCATATCATGAAATGCTCCAAACCAACTCGTATTACACCCGAGTCTCATTCCAGATCATGTCCCTCCCCCAACACACATAGGAGGCGTGGCCTCAGGTGGCTCGGTGACATTTACATTAGCACAATGTGTTATGATTAACCACTGCTAGCGGGAAAGCTAATGTGACAATCTATTTTTCCAGTAAGAAAATATAGGGGGAAAATGTTTTGAAGGATGACTGCATATATTTGTGTTTAGCTGTGTTTATGTGTGATAGAAAGAGATTTTGTGTGACTTTCTAGTGTTCTACGCATGTATCCTTTGTTCCACACGGTAACCTCAGGTGGGAGGTAGCCTAGCGGTTAGAGAATCTGACCAATGAGGATCCTAAATGCTCCCGTAAGTTGTTCTGGATAATAATCCAGTAGCTTGTTGTTCGATAGCCTAGCATTTCAAGCACTTCCATTCCACTAGCTTGTTGTTCGATAGCCTAGCATTACAAGCACTTCCATTCCAGTAGCTTGTTGTTCGATAGCCTAGCATTACAAGCACTTCCATTCCAGTAGCTTGTTCTTCGATAGCCTAGCATTACAAGCACTTCCAATCCAGTAGCTTGTTGTTCGATAGCCTAGCATTACAAGCACTTCCATTCCAGTAGCTTGTTGTTCGATAGCCTAGCATTACAAGCACTTCAATTCCAGTAGCTTGTTGTTCAATAGCCTAGCATTACAAGCACTTCCATTCCAGTAGCTTGTTGTTCGATAGCCTAGCATTACAAGCACTTCAATTCCAGTAGCTTGTTGTTCAATAGCCTAGCATTACAAGCACTTCCATTCCAGTAGCTTGTTGTTCGATAGCCTAGCATTACAAGCACTTCCATTCCAGTAGCTTGTTGTTCGATAGCCTAGCATTACAAGCACTTCCATTCCAGTAGCTTGTTGTTCGATAGCCTAGCATTACAAGCACTTCCATTCCAGTAGCTTGTTGTTCGATAGCCTAGCATTACAAGCACTTCCATTCCAGTAGCTTGTTGTTCGATAGCCTAGCATTACAAGCACTTCCATTCCAGTAGCTTGTTGTTCGATAGCCTAGCATTACAAGCACTTCAATTCCAGTAGCTTGTTGTTCGATAGCCTAGCATTACAAGCACTTCAATTCCAGTAGCTTGTTGTTCGATAGCCTAGCATTACAAGCACTTCCATTCCAGTAGCTTGTTGTTCGATAGCCTAGCATTACAAGCACTTCCATTCCAGTAGCTTGTTGTTCGATAGCCTAGCATTACAAGCACTTCCATTCCAGTAGCTTGTTGTTCGATAGCCTAGCATTACAAGCACTTCAATTCCAGTAGCTTGTTGTTCAATAGCCTAGCATTACAAGCACTTCCATTCCAGTAGCTTGTTGTTCGATAGCCTAGCATTACAAGCACTTCCATTCCAGTAGCTTGTTGTTCGATAGCCTAGCATTACAAGCACTTCCATTCCAGTAGCTTGTTGTTCGATAGCCTAGCATTACAAGCACTTCCATTCCAGTAGCTTGTTGTTCGATAGCCTAGCATTACAAGCACTTCCATTCCAGTAGCTTGTTGTTCGATAGCCTAGCATTACAAGCACTTCCATTCCAGTAGCTTGTTGTTCGATAGCCTAGCATTACAAGCACTTCAATTCCAGTAGCTTGTTGTTCGATAGCCTAGCATTACAAGCACTTCAATTCCAGTAGCTTGTTGTTCGATAGCCTAGCATTACAAGCACTTCCATTCCAGTAGCTTGTTGTTCGATAGCCTAGCATTACAAGCACTTCAATTCCAGTAGCTTGTTGTTCGATAGCCTAGCATTACAAGCACTTCAATTCCAGTAGCTTGTTGTTCGATAGCCTAGCATTACAAGCACTTCCATTCCAGTAGCTTGTTGTTCGATAGCCTAGCATTACAAGCACTTCCATTCCAGTAGCTTGTTGTTCGATAGCCTAGCATTACAAGCACTTCCTCAATTTCACAGTGAGAAGGATCCACCTCAATCTTTGCTGCTCACCTCAGCATCCTGGAGGTGTGTAGGTTGCGTAGAGGCAACAGATTGCAGCCAATGACCTGCTTTGCAGAGCGTATCAGACAGAGATGGGGGGGGGGGCTGCCACAGGAAATACATCCTTCTCCTAGAAATATAAATGGATAGCCTATTCTCAGCAGACAAGTCTTTGAACGCTTCAGTGCTCTATTCAAATTTGGATTTCGGAAATTGTTTTAAACAATGTCCAAGGACAGGCTCTGTCTGTGGTCCTGTGATTTGAAAGCTTTTCCTCTACAAGGAGTCAGGTTTTCCTTCTCAATGGCAGAGCTGGTTTCACAAAGGATGTCGTTTGTCAGGCGTTTTTCTCCCCTTCGCCCTTTTCCTGTAACAGCAGTCAATCTGTTTATATCGCTGTCATAAGGCTCAGAACTGTACAGCTGTTTTACCAGAAGGTTCCTGTGTAACACTAAGAGATTAAGATAATCAGTCGCCAGGTGAGAGAGAAATGAAGATGGAAGGGCAGGCAGAAATATAACTACATGAATAGAGCGGGGGGAAAGGTGGAGGTGGATGAGAGAGGGGAGAGGGAATGAGAGAGAGAGGGGGAGAGACCTGGGGGAGAGAGAGAGAGGGGGGGAGAGAGGGGAGAGTTATAGGTCGAGGGAGAAATACAGAAAGTGAAAGGAAGAGGATTGCCAAAGAGAGTTGAGGGAGGCGACAAAGTAAGAGGAAGATGAGGTCAGGGTAGAGATAGGGAGGTTTGAGTGGGAAGAGAAGACAGACTGTGATAGATGACAGAGCTGCTCTCCTGGCTGATAGAGCTGCTGCAGCCGTGTAGTTCCAGTAGATGGATGGATTATTGACCGGAGAATGGGCATGTGGGAGGAGCTTATTCTAATAGTCCACATCCAGTCTCCCAGCATCACTCCTGTCAGTCATGTTGAAATATATTTTAATATAATCTTTATTTAGCCCGAATGAGCCAATACTGGCACACAGTTACATACAATTACAAGGCCAAACACAGATGCATGCAGTTCCCAACGGGGGGTGCGATGTAAAGATTAAAACATGTTCAGTCCTTCATATTATTATCTATTCTAGATTTGATCACAGGTTTAACCTCACTAGATTTAGTTTTAGAGGGAGAACAACTCTGACACACGTTTTTTATTCCGCGTAATTGGTATGGGCATGGAACACGGGCAAAAGAGTTCTGCTGTGGGAGCGCAGGAAATATTTCTCATTAGTCTACTGGACAATGTCCGAACGTAAAGGCTGCCCTAGTACGGCCTTGTAAATGTATCAGTGATCTGGATAGAGCCAGTGAAGGCCAGACCACTCTCACATGAAGTGTACAGAGATTGGGAGCTTCTTACAAACCTCAGCGCTCTGTCCTACAAGACAAATCAGGACTTATTCAGGAGAAAAAACGGTTGAACCCATCATCTCAAGCATCGTAACTCTGAAGCTTGTATGGCTCCCAGAGCCACGTTCTACCTCACCACTCCAGCCACCTCACCACGTTCTACCTCACCACTCCAGCCACCTCACCACGTTCTACCTCACCACTCATTGAGGTTGACAGTAACAATCCACCATCAATGTCAATCGCTGTGGTAGATATTAACCAAACAACATACTTCTGTGGTTCATGGACTTGGTCAAAGACTCTGGACTCTGAATCCTGGACCACATTTACAGCCGGTCCGAACGTTGAAGTCCACAGCTCAACCGTGAATACAGATTGTGTGTGTGTGTGTGTGTGTGTGTGTGTGTGTGTGTGTGTGTGTGTGTGTGTGTGTGTGTGTGTGTGTGTGTGTGTGTGTGTGTGTGTGTGTGTGTGTGTGTGTGTGTTAGAGGTGTGCTCGCTATAAGGGTCTTTTCTAACGTAGTGTAATGTTTTAATGTAATGTTTTATGATGTTATCTTGAACACCGGGAAGGACCTGGAACATGGTGGTGTTTAACCTTTTACAAACACTGACAGAGTAGCTTACCCAAGCTAAATGACAATAATATCACCTTAATGAGACCTTAAATGTCAAACAGGAGAGAAGGAGGGAGAGGAGTAATACTTCGATCTCTCTCTCTTTCAAACTGGCTGCTCTCTCCCTCCCTCTCTCTGCCTCTCTTTGACATCTCATTCCCTCCCCCCCACCCTCCCTCTCTCACTCTAACTTTTTCACTCTGACTCTCTCTCTCTCCCCCTCTCTCTCCCTCCCTCTGACTCCCTCTCTCCCTCCCTCTCTCTCTCCCTCCCTCTCTCTGACTCCCTCCCTCACTCTGACTCTCTCCCTCACTCTGACTCCCTCCTTTATTCGGATCCTTCTGTCTCCACTCCCTCTGACACTCTTTCTCTACACCCCCACCCCCTCCCGCTTGTCTCCCCAGGTGAGATGGAGGAGTTGGAGGCCCAGTGGCTGACGGGGATCTGTCACAACGAGAAGAACGAGGTGATGTCCAGTCAGCTGGACATCGACAACATGGCCGGTGTGTTCTACATGCTGGCTACCGCAATGGGACTGTCTCTCATCACCTTCATATCAGAACACCTGTTCTACTGGAGGCTGAGATACTGTTTCACTGGAGTCTGTACTGGAACACCTGGTCTACTGTTCTCTATCAGCAGGGTAAGACTGGGGCTAGAGGGTGTGTCCTATCTCTATCAGCAGGGTAAGACTGGGGCTAGAGGGTGTGTCCAATCTCTATCAGCAGGGTAAGACTGGGGCTAGAGGGTGTGTCCTATCTCTATCAGCAGGGTAAGACTGGGGCTAGAGGGTGTGTCCTATCTCTATCAGCAGGGTAAGACTGGGGCTAGAGGGTGTGTCCTATCTCTATCAGCAGGGTAAGACTGGGGCTAGAGGGTGTGTCCTATCTCTATCAGCAGGGTAAGACTGGGGCTAGAGGGTGTGTCCTATCTCTATCAGCAGGGGTAGAGGGTGTGTCCTATCTCTATCAGCTGGGGCTAGAGGGTGTGTCCTATCTCTATCAGCAGGGGGTAAAGGGTGTGTCCTATCTCTATCAGCAGGGGCTAGAGTGTGTGTCCTATTTCTATCAGCAGGGGGTAGAGGGTGTGTCCTATCTCTATCAGCAGGGTAAGACTGGGGCTAGAGGGTGTGTCCTATCTCTATCAGCAGGGGGTAGAGGGTGTGTCCTATCTCTATCAGCAGGGGGTAGAGGGTGTGTCCTAGCTCTATCAGCAGGGTAAGACTGGGGCTAGAGGGTGTGTCCTATCTCTGTCAGCAGGGGGTAGAGGGTGTGTCCTATCTCTATCAGCAGGGTAAGACTGGGGCTAGAGGGTGTGTCCTATCTCTATCAGCAGGGGGTAAAGGGTGTGTCCTATCTCTATCAGCTGGGGCTAGAGGGTGTGTCCTATCTCTATCAGCAGGGGGTAGAGGGTGTGTCCTATCTCTATCAGCAGGGGCTAGAGTGTGTGTCCTATCTCTATCAGCAGGGGGTAGAGGGTGTGTCCTATCTCTATCAGCAGGGTAAGACTGGGGCTAGAGGGTGTGTCCTATCTCTATCAGCAGGGGGTAGAGGGTGTGTCCTATCTCTATCAGCAGGGGGTAGAGGGTGTGTCCTATCTCTATCAGCAGGGTAAGACTTGGGGTAGAGGGTGTGTCCTATCTCTATCAGCAGGGGGTAGAGGGTGTGTCCTATCTCTATCAGCAGGGGGTAGAGGGTGTGTCCTATCTCTATCAGCAGGGTAAGACTTGGGGTAGAGGGTGTGTCCTATCTCTATCAGCAGGGGGTAGAGGGTGTGTCCTATCTCTATCAGCAGGGTAAGACTGGGGGTAGAGGGTGTGTCCTATCTCTATCAGCAGGGGGTAGAGGGTGTGTCCTATCTATATCAGCAGGGGGTACAGGGTGTGTCCTATCTCTATCAGCAGGGGGTGGAGGGTGTGTCCTATCTCTATCAGCAGGGTAAGACTGGGGGTAGAGGGTGTGTCCTATCTCTATCAGCAGGGGGTACAGGGTGTGTCCTATCTCTATCAGCAGGGGGTACAGGGTGTGTCCTATCTCTATCAGCAGGGGGTACAGGGTGTGTCTTATCTCTATCAGCAGGGGCTAGAGGGTGTGTCCTATCTCTATCAGCAGGGGGTACAGGTTGTGTCCTATCTCTATCAGCAGGGGGTACAGGGTGTGTCCTATTTCTATCAGCAGGGGGTAGAGGGTGTGTCCTATCTCTATCAGCAGGGGGTAGAGGGTGTGACCTATCTCAATCAGCAGGGGGTTGAGGGTGTGTCCTATCTCTATCAGCAGCGGGTAGAGGGTGTGTCCTATCTCTATCAGCAGGGGGTAGAGGGTGTGTCCTATCTCTATCAGCAGGGGCTAGAGGGTGTGTCCTATCTCTATCAGCAGGGGGTAGAAGGTCTGCTAGTGTAGGGTTAATAGTGTAGTCTACATGACTGGCCACTACTGTAGGGTTTATTGTGTATTTGGTGTTCTATGCGTTCTTCATGTTCTATTGTGCATTTTGTGTTCTACGCGTTCTTCGTTTTTAATTGTGTATTTGCTGTTCTACACGTTCTTTGTGTTTAATTGTGTATTTGATGTTCTACGGGTTCTTCATGTTCTATTGTGTATTTTGTGTTCTACTCATTCTTCGTGTTTTAATGTGTATTTGCTGTTCTATGTGTTTGTCGTGTTTCAACTGTTCTATGCGTTCTGGATCTCCTACCTTTTCTCTATTTAAAGCCCTGGTCATCAGTAGTATGCTCTATATAGGAAATGTGATGCTGAGTTTGAGTAATGAACTATCCGGTACTAATTAGTTCACTGGCAAAATTCACATGAGGGGTCCCCAAAATATGTCCTAACGAGGCAGGCCACAGACAATTCCAGAGGCTGTTTGGGTTCCCCAGGATGACAGGTGAAGTTTCCTCTGCCCTGGGCTCCTCCCCCTCACAGCCGGTCAACTGGACTCCACACTGACATCACAATGCACCAAGAACAGGGGCTTTGCCATGGCAACAGTATGATGATAATGACTAGCTGAGGATGTGGTGGCAAGTCTGTTTCAGTCGATGCGTGTAGTTTGGTTTCACTTGATAGACGTAGTACACGTCCTCATAATGTCATAGTGATAATAATATTAGTATTGATAATGTATTGATAATGTAGTTTGGTTTCACTTGATAGACATATTACACATCCCAAGCATGTTCCCATGAGGTCATAGTGATAATAATATTAGTATTGATAATGTATTGATAATGTAGTTTGGTTTCACATGAAAGACATATTACACATCCCAAGCATGTTCCCATGAGGTCATAGTGATAATATTAATAATAATATCAGGAATAATAATGTATTTGGAGATGTATTATTATTAGTTATATGACCCGAGTAATATTGTTTTATTATACAGGGAATAAGGAGTTATATGACCCAGGTAATATTGTTTTATTATATACGGAATAAGGAGTTATATGACCCAGGTAATATTGTTTTATTATATACGGAATTAGGAGTTTTATGACGCAGGTAATATTGTTTTATTATATACGGAATAAGGAGTTATATGACCCAGGTAATATTGTTTTATTATATAGAGAATAAGGAGTTATATGACCCAGGTAATATTGTTTTATTATATAGAGAATAAGGAGTTATATGACCCAGGTAATATTGTTTTATTATATACGGAATAAGGAGTTATATGACCCAGGTAATATTGTTTTATTATATAGAGAATAAGGAGTTATATGACCCAGGTAATATTGTTTTATTATATACGGAATAAGGAGTTATATGACCCAGGTAATATTGTTTTATTATATAGGGAATAAGGAGTTATATGACCCAGGTAATATTGATTTATTATATACGGAATAAGGAGTTATATGACCCAGGTAATATTGTTTTATTATATAGAGAATAAGGAGTTATATGACCCAGGTAATATTGTTTTATTATATACGGAATAAGGAGTTATATGACCCAGGTAATATTGTTTTATTATATAGAGAATAAGGAGTTATATGACCCAGGTAATATTGTTTTATTATATAGGGAATAAGGAGTTATATGACCCAGGTAATATTGTTTTATTATATAGAGAATAAGGAGTTATATGACCCAGGTAATATTGTTTTATTATATAGAGAATAAGGAGTTATATGACCCAGGTAATATTGTTTTATTATATAGAGAATAAGGAGTTATATGACCCAGGTAATATTGTTTTATTATATACGGAATAAGGAGTTATATGACCCAGGTAATATTGTTTTATTATATAGAGAATAAGGAGTTATATGACCCAGGTAATATTGTTTTATTATATACGGAATAAAGAGTTATATGACCCAGGTAATATTGTTTTATTATATAGAGAATAAGGAGTTATATGACCCAGGTAATATTGATTTATTATATAGGGAATAAGGAGTTATATGACCCAGGTAATATTGTTTTATTATATAGGGAATAAGGAGTTATATGACCCAGGTAATATTGTTTTATTATATAGAGAATAAGGAGTTATATGACCCAGGTAATATTGTTTTATTATATACGGAATAAGGAGTTATATGACCCAGGTAATATTGATTTATTATATAGGGAATAAGGAGTTATATGACCCAGGTAATATTGTTTTATTATATACGGAATAAGGAGTTATATGACCCAGGTAATATTGTTTTATTATATAGAGAATAAGGAGTTATATGACCCAGGTAATATTGATTTATTATATAGCTAATAAGGTGCTATGAATGCAGTTGGATGATAATAATTATAATAGTTTCTAGTTTCTGGACATTGACTGCATTTTACGGCTCTCACTAAACCACATCTTTAATAATGTGATGGATGCTGGTTACAGCAGAATACTCAGGGATGAATCCGCCTTCCAAACACTGCCCTATTTCCTATATAGTGCACTACTTTTCACTGGTGGACAAGGCAAAGGGAATAGTGTTCTATTTGTGAGTCACACAGACTTTTATAGATGGTGTCTAAGATGCTGAGTCAGTCGATACTAATTTGATCCAGATGGATTAAGCTGTGCTGCGATGGAGAAGACCTGGGTCAGTGTTGCCAAAAGCCATAGCTTTAGACAACAGCATTACTTACAATGATGATTGATAGACGATTATCTCTCCATGCCCTCTCACTTCTTCCTTTCTCTCTTTATCTTTTGCCATTCCTCTTACCCTTCTGTCCTGTTCTCCGGTCCCTTCATCCCTCTCTTCTCTCCTCAATCTCCTCCGATCTCTCTTCCTCTCTCAGGGGATCTGGAGTTGTATCCATGGCGTCCACATCGACATGAAGAAGAAGTCAGATCTGGACTTCAGTCCTCAAGCCAACATGCTGAAGCTCATCAAGTCGGCCAAGCAGATGACCAACATGTCCAACATGACCACATCCCGGATCAACTCCCCGAAGCGCACGGCCGAATTCATGCACTCCGCGGGGCCCATGATCATGGACATGATGGCAGAGAAGGGAAACTTCATCTACGCCGACAACCGGAGCTACGCCCCTAAAGACGTGGTCTACGGGGACGCTGGTGACCTCCAGGCTTACCTGGCCAATCGGCACAAAGACCACCTCAACAACTACATGTTCCAAGGCGGCCAGCACCCGCTGACCCTCAACGAGTCCAACCCCAACACGGTGGAGGTGGCGGTGAGCGCCGACGCTGCCCAAACCAACGCCAAGCCCAAGGGCCTGTGGAAGAAGTCTGTCGACACCCTTCGTCAGGGCCCAGGGTCCCTGGCACCCGACATGCTGTCGCCGGACCCCCGCGTCTCCATGAAGACCCAGCGGTACCTTCCGGAAGACGCGGCCCACTCGGACATCTCCGACTGCTCCAGTCGAGGAGCCGGTTCCTACAAGGACCCGGAGAACAACAAGCACCTGAAGAACAAGGAGGGATTAAAAAAAAGACAATTGCCATCGAAATACCCCAGGGATTGCAGCGAGGTGGAGCTGTCCTATTTAAAGACTAAACAGAGCAGTGGAGCGGGGCCGGGAGGGGGGGTGGCCATACCGGGACAGGGGAAGATTTACACCATCGACTCAGAGAGGGAGCTCAGTCTCCATTCCGACCCTTCGCACTATCGCGAGAGCCGAGGCCTGGCAGCCGACGACCTGGACTACCCGGAGATCTACTCGGATCATAACGATAACTACAGGAAGTGCCAGGACCAGCCAATCATACACCTCAACTCCTCCCCTCTGCATCACACGGACGCCGACCTACTGCCCGACTCCACCTACACCAAACACTATGGCCTGAAGGAAAAGAGCCTGACTCTGTCTCCGCACGAGAACAACGACCGCTACAAGCAGACCCACTGCCGCTCATGCCTGTCCAAGTTCCCCACCACCAGCTACACCCCGAGTCACTACACCCCCACCAACGCCGCTTCGGCAGCTGCCGCCGCGGCTCGCTCGCCCTACAACCGCTGCGAGGCCTGCCTGCACACTGCCAACCTCTACGACATCAGCGAGGACCAGATGCTCCAAGACGCCATGCTCATCAATCCCAACGTGCACCAGGACGAGATGTTCGGCCACTATTGGCCTCAGACGGACGGGCCGCACGTCCAGAAGAGGAACCGGCTGCGTCTGTCCCGCCAACACTCCTTTGACAACATCATGCTGGAGAAGCCTAAGGAGATGGACCAGGGGCGGCCAGCACGCTCCGTCAGCCTCCGAGACAAGGACCGCTGCTTCCCGGACGACTCCCCGTACGCTAACCTCTTCAGCGTTCGTCAGGCGGACAAGCTGTTCGGCTTCAACCTGGAGGAGAGCAAGCGGAGCAAGTCGTTGTACCCCGACCACGGATCCGACAACCCCTTCATGGCGGCGACGCTGAGGGACGACACGCGTCTCGTCCACGGGCGCAGTTCCTCCGACATTTACAAACAGCTGGGAGGAGGAGGAGGACTCAAAACGTCGTCATCGCAACGCAACGAGAACAATATGCGGTCCTCCGTCAAGTCCACGGCTTCCTACTGCTCCCGGGACGGGGGACGGTTAGCAGCCAACGACATGTACATTACTGAGCATGTGATGCCTTACGTAGCCAATAAGACGAGTGCATACTCAGCCGCCCCCAGGGGGGTGCTAAACTCCGCCCAGTTCAGCAATAGACGTGTTTATAAGAAGATCCCCAGTCTGGAGTCTGACGTTTAACTCTGATCCAATTATTATTCTCGTTATCATGCCGCCCCTTCTTTGTTGTACTATAGTTTCAAACTATCTACTAGCCACATAAAATGCCACAGCCACACTTCTACATCTTAAGCCAGAATAAGTACCAGAGAAGATCTAGCACTCTCTCTCTTTACAGATCTCACATTGTACCGTAGCGTGGAGCTCAGCCGCTTTGTCAAAGGGTTCGACGGTTTAACCAACCAGTGTGGGGGAGGGGGTGGGGGGTGAGGGAGGAGGACGAAGGACAGACAGGTTGACAGATGGTAGGCGTTCGATGTGGGGGCATAGGACAGCTGAGGTGGCTGGAGAGAGCTAGCCCGACACTGTGCCCCTTAATCTGACTAGATATGGCCACGGGCGTGTTTGGCAGGATGGGTGACATGGGAGGAGAGAGAAAAGAAAGGGTGAGACGGGGAAAAAGAGAGAGACGAGATTGAGAGGGTTAGTGAAGACACTGGAGCTTAATGGTGCGGGGGTGAGAGATAATGCCGGCCTATGTTGAGGAAATGTCGGGCGCTAGCTAGGAAGAACCGTCGTTGGACAAGTGAAGTCTGTGGTTGTCCTAGATTGCATGTGAGGCTACGAGAGTGCTATATCTGCAACAACAGTGGGAGTTGTAGTTTCTGAACTGTGAGAGTTGTAGTTTAAAAACTATGTTTACAGGCGAACAGTAGACCTGCAGAAGAGTGATAATGGGAATTTAATTTGTGGCACTACCGCACATAGAAAATATAGCAATCTTGCTTTTTATTCTCTTAAACTCTAAGATTTTGAATGGGTCCTGGCACCTGGATACACCTATTTAATAACGTTAGTGTTTAGCTTATTTGGTAGCACAGCAACCATAGTAACCATTAGTTTAAACCCTCTACCTTCAAGTCTTTGCAGCGAATCAGCGTAACGTTTTGAGGTTCTGGCCGATCAGGATTAGTAGATTCTTTTGCATGTGTTATTTTCAGGTCATGGCCCAGAGCCAGAGGAGATCCCGGCGTATTTTACACTGCGTTAATAACTAAGGTGATCTTGTCTTGCTGACAACGAAGCGGATTAAACTGACCTGTGCAACTCGACTTGGCCTGAGGCTAGTAAAAGTCCGGCCCGCGGGGGGCGCCAGAGAGCGAGAGACCAATGGCCGCCCGAACCTTCGCCGACACACGGCGCCAGGGACGTCGTCTCGCTCGGCACGGGACGTTGCCGGCAGTTTTGTTCCTCTTCTTCTTTTCTCCCTCAGAAACAGGGTACTTACGAATTGTCATGACGGCATTGTGTACACGTAACGACATTTTTGTAATTGAACTTTTGTGTGTAACGAGTAAACGGGGTAACTCTCCTGTCTGTCGACGCCCCTGCCTTCACCCAAACAGAAGAGGACTGGATGTCTGCTGAGAATCCTCGGGGTGTGTGTGTGTGTGTGTGGGAGGTGGGGTTCATACTCATCACCGTGTGTGTGGAGTGTGTGTGTTAGGTACGAGCATGTTAAACCTTGGGGAAGCTTGAAGTATTTATCTCACATTTTTGTTCATTTCTCCTGTGACCATTTGCACATGATTGCCCCCCCCCCCCACACACACACACACACAAGATAGTATGTAGCATCGGCGAGTACAAATTGCATTAACCCTTCGGTGCCCTTCATTGACCCTTCGTTGGATTGGACCGCAAAGCCAAATTGTATCAAATCAGATACCTCAGGATGGTTTTGTGAGTTTGCTTTCATTTGTAGTGACGCAAAAACAACACTATAACATCACAACACCATATAACAAAAACACAAAACCTTACACAACACTGAAACACTAAACAACAACACCACAACAACGCTGAACAACAACACAACACAGTACAACAACACCAGAGATGGTGAAGCGTAGCAGCTCATAGCCTGACGCCTCAGCTGACATTTTTCTTCTTGTTCACATGTTTACTAGTCCAAGGTCTTCCAGAGCAGTGTTCTGCTACCTGTTGTGACAGATAGGGAGGGGTGGACGAGTGGAGATGCAGAGGGGTGGGCTTTGAATTGCATGTCATCCACAATCATCGACCCCCGGATGAAACACAGGGATGATGTCCATGATCACGTGTCTGTTGGCGGGATGACAGAAGTCTGACAGAAGTCTCTAGAACAGCTGACACACAACTGAACATATTTCAATACTGAATACTTTCTCCCCCACACCCACAGCTTCTCTCTCTCTTTCTTTCTCTCCCCCTCACACTGTCTGCCTCTCTCTCTCCCACACCCACAGCCTCTTTCTCTCACCCTCTTTCTTTCTCTCTCTAGTGATTGGCCACTGCAGTACAGCAGAGGCTGCAGTGTTGCAGATTACACACACACAGTCTTCATTGTACTGTTGTTCGCTCCACACTGCAGACTGTGTAGCATTCACTCCTCTTTCATTCTATTCTCTCTCCCTCCATTATTTCTTTCTCTCCCTCTCTGTCCATCTCTCCCCTCTCTCCGTTAATTTATTTACCAGTTTTTTCTTTCTGTCTTGTCCATAACTACTTTCAACACATCATTATATAGTACATTGTAATGAGATAAGACTATTTAAAATAATGAATAAATTAAAGTTAATAACACCATATGATATAGGTCTATAGATCTCAGTCTACACCCACCAACTCTTGCTCTACCTCTTGTCCTCTTTTCTCTCCAGTTCTCTCTTCCCCCCTTTCTCTCCCACTTTCTCTTACCCCTCCTCGTTCTTCCCGTGCTCTTCCTCTATCTTGTTTCTCTCGCAGCCGTATCTTCAGCTCATCCAATGTTGCCTCGTCTTCCTCCCTTCTTCGTCAGTCGTTCTTTTGTCTCTTTCTCTGCGTATTCTAACCCATCCTATGTGATTTCCACACGGCCACTTCAGTACGACTGACCAGTGAGCATTATTCACCTTTAAAGAACCACGCTCTCCCCAAAACACTTTAATGGCATTTTAAGGACTCATCATTTTTCTGTTTCGATCTCGTTTTGATCTAAGCGTTTACTTATTGCTAAAATGAACTCGATGCTTTCCTTTACTTTGTACGTCCTCATTGTTATGAACTCTCATGCTCTTTTTAATGGCGGATGTATTTTAATTCCATTTAAATGACGATAAACCGTGAGGTAATATGGCATGCACCCCGATGTAATCACTTCTACTGTTTTCCTTTCAAACGTTCCCATCAATGATGCTGTGTGACCGGTGACATGTTATTGATGATGATGATGGTAATGACGTGGTGATGATGAAGAGTTGTGGGACAGAGCGTATGACATACTACAGACCCTATTGAACATGAGGATGATGATGATGTTTCCGGGAGAAAGAAGATGTGGTGTTGCCTCTGCTTAGACATTTCATTCATTACATAATGTTTGTACGTACCACGTCATCTGCCTCGCCTTCAGGGATCAAACTGCTACAGCATATATCATATGATTTGTTTACCTGTTGTGTATAACACCCATCTGTTACAGCATATATCATATGATTTGTTTACCTGTTGTGTATAACATCCATCTGTTACAGCATATAGCATATGATTTGTTTACCTGTTGTGTATAACATCCATCTGTTACAGCATATATCATATGATTTGTTTACCTGTTGTGTATAACATCCATCTGTTACAGCATATATCATATGATTTGTTTACCTGTTGTGTATAACACCCATCTGTTACAGCATATAACATATATTTGTTTATTTGTTTACCTGATTTGTTTACCTGTATAACATCCATCTGTTACAGCATATATCATATGATTTGTTTACCTGTTGTGTATAACACCCATCCGTTACAGCAAATATGATTTGTTTACCTGTTGTGTATAACATCCATCTGTTACAGCATATATCATATGATTTGTTTACCTGTTGTGTATAACACCCATCTGTTACAGCATATATGATTTGTTTACCTGTTGTGTATAACACCCATCTGTTACAGCATATATCATATGATTTGTTTACCTGTTGTGTATAACACCCATCTGTTACAGCATATATCATATGATTTGTTTACCTGTTGTGTATAACACCCATCTGTTACAGCATATATCATATGATTTGTTTACCTGTTGTGTATAACACCCATCTGTTACAGCATATATCATATGATTTGTTTACCTGTTGTGTATAACACCCATCTGTTACAGCATATAGCATATGATTTGTTTACCTGTTGTGTATAACACCCATCTGTTACAGCATATATCATATGATTTGTTTACATGTTGTGTATAACACCCATCTGTTACAGCATATATCATATGATTTGTTTACCTGTTGTGTATAACACCCATCTGTTACAGCAAATAACATATGATTTGTTTACCTGTTGTGTATAACACCCATCTGTTACAGCATATTTCATATGATTTGTTTACCTGTTGTGTATAACACCCATCTGTTACAGCATATATCATATGATTTGTTTACCTGTTGTGTATAACACCCATCTGTTACAGCATATATCATATGATTTGTTTACCTGTTGTGTATAACACCCATCTGTTACAGCATATATGATTTGTTTACCTGTTGTGTATAACACCCATCTGTTACAGCAAATAACATATGATTTGTTTACCTGTTGTGTATAACACCCATCTGTTACAGCATATATCATATGATTTGTTTACCTGTTGTGTATAACACCCATCTGTTACAGCAAATAACATATGATTTGTTTACCTGTTGTGTATAACACCCATCTGTTACAGCATATATCATATGATTTGTTTACCTGTTGTGTATAACACCCATCTGTTACAGCACATATGATTTGTTTACCTGTTGTGTATAACACCCATCTGTTACAGCATATAGCATATGATTTGTTTACCTGTTGTGTATAACACCCATCTGTTACAGCATATATCATATGATTTGTTTACCTGTTGTGTATAACACCCATCTGTTACAGCATATAACATATGATTTGTTTACCTGTTGTGTATAACACCCATCTGTTACAGCATATATCATATGATTTGTTTACCTGTTGTGTATAACACCCATCTGTTACAGCAAATAACATATGATTTGTTTACCTGTTGTGTATAACACCCATCTGTTACAGCATATATCATATGATTTGTTTACCTGTTGTGTATAACACCCATCTGTTACAGCATATATCATATGATTTGTTTACCTGTTGTGTATAACACCCATCTGTTACAGCACATATGATTTGTTTACCTGTTGTGTATAACACCCATCTGTTACAGCATATATCATATGATTTGTTTACCTGTTGTGTATAACACCCATCTGTTACAGCATATATCATATGATTTGTTTACCTGTTGTGTATAACACCCATCTGTTACAGCATATATCATATGATTTGTTTACCTGTTGTGTATAACACCCATCTGTTACAGCATATATCATATGATTTGTTTACCTGTTGTGTATAACACCCATCTGTTACAGCATATATCATATGATTTGTTTACCTGTTGTGTATAACACCCATCTGTTACAGCATAAAACATATGATTTGTTTACCTGTTGTGTATAACACCCATCTGTTACAGCATATAACATATGATTTGTTTACCTGTTGTGTATAACACCCATCTGTTACAGCATATAACATATTATTTGTTTACCTGTTGTGTATAACACCCATCTGTTACAGCAAATGACATCTGATTTGTTTACCTGTTGTGTATAACACCCATCTGTTACAGCATAAAACATATGATTTGTTTACCTGTTGTGTATAACACCCATCTGTTACAGCAAATAACATATGATTTGTTTACCTGTTGTGTATAACACCCATCTGTTACAGCATATAACATATGATTTGTTTCCCTTTTGTGTATAACACCCATCTGTTACAGCAAATGACATCTGATTTGTTTACCTGTTGTGTATAACACCCATCTGTTACAGCATAAAACATATGATGTGTTTACCTGTTGTGTATAACACCCATCTGTTACAGCATATAACATATGATTTGTTTACCTGTTGTGTATAACACCCATCTGTTACAGCATATAACATACGATTTGTTTACCTGTTGTGTATAACACCCATCTGTTACAGCATATAACATATGATTTGTTTACCTGTTTTGTATAACACCCATATGTTACAGCACATATGATTTGTTTACCTGTTGTGTATAACACCAATCTGTTACAGCACATATGATTTGTTTACCTGTTGTGTATAACACCCATCTGTTACAGCATATATCATATGATTTGTTTACCTGTTGTGTATAACACCCATATGTTACAGCACATATGATTTGTTTACCTGTTGTGTATAACACCCATCTGTTACAGCATATATCATATGATTTGTTTACCTGTTGTGTATAATACCCATCTGTTACAGCATATATCATATGATTTGTTTACCTGTTGTGTATAACACCCATCTGTTACAGCATATATCATATGATTTGTTTACCTGTTGTGTATAACACCCATCCGTTATAGCAAATATGATTTGTTTACCTGTTGTGTATAACATCCATCTGTTACAGCATATATCATATGATTTGTTTACCTGTTGTGTATAACACCCATCTGTTACAGCATATATGATTTGTTTACCTGTTGTGTATAACACCCATCTGTTACAGCACATATGATTTGTTTACCTGTTGTGTATAACACCCATCTGTTACAGCATATATCATATGATTTGTTTACCTGTTGTGTATAACACCCATCTGTTACAGCACATATGATTTGTTTACCTGTTGTGTATAACACCCATCTGTTACAGCATATAGCATATGATTTGTTTACCTGTTGTGTATAACACCCATCTGTTACAGCATATATCATATGATTTGTTTACATGTTGTGTATAACACCCATCTGTTACAGCACATATGATTTGTTTACCTGTTGTGTATAACACCCATCTGTTACAGCACATATGATTTGTTTACCTGTTGTGTATAATACCCATCTGTTACAGCATATATCATATGATTTGTTTACCTGTTGTGTATAACACCCATCTGTTACAGCATATATCATATGATTTGTTTACCTGTTGTGTATAACACCCATCTGTTACATCATATATCATATGATTTGTTTACCTGTTGTGTATAACACCCATCTGTTACAGCATATAACATATGATTTGTTTACCTGTTGTGTATAACATCCATCTGTTACAGCACATATGATTTGTTTACCTGTTGTGTATAACACCCATCTGTTACAGCACATATGATTTGTTTACCTGTTGTGTATAACACCCATCTGTTACAGCATATAACATATGATTTGTTTACCTGTTGTGTATAACATCCATCTGTTACAGCATATAGCATATGATTTGTTTACCTGTTGTGTATAACATCCATCTGTTACAGCATATAACATATGATTTGTTTACCTGTTGTGTATAACACCCATCTGTTACAGCATATATCATATGATTTGTTTACCTGTTGTGTATAACACCCATCTGTTACAGCAAATAACATATGATTTGTTTACCTGTTGTGTATAACACCCATCTGTTACAGCATATAACATATGATTTGTTTACCTGTTTTGTATAACACCCATATGTTACAGCACATATGATTTGTTTACCTGTTGTGTATAACACCAATCTGTTACAGCACATATGATTTGTTTACCTGTTGTGTATAACACCCATCTGTTACAGCATATATCATATGATTTGTTTACCTGTTGTGTATAACACCCATATGTTACAGCACATATGATTTGTTTACCTGTTGTGTATAACACCCATCTGTTACAGCATATATCATATGATTTGTTTACCTGTTGTGTATAATACCCATCTGTTACAGCATATATCATATGATTTGTTTACCTGTTGTGTATAACACCCATCCGTTACAGCAAATATGATTTGTTTACCTGTTGTGTATAACATCCATCTGTTACAGCATATATCATATGATTTGTTTACCTGTTGTGTATAACACCCATCTGTTACAGCATATATGATTTGTTTACCTGTTGTGTATAACACCCATCTGTTACAGCACATATGATTTGTTTACCTGTTGTGTATAACACCCATCTGTTACAGCATATATCATATGATTTGTTTACCTGTTGTGTATAACACCCATCTGTTACAGCACATATGATTTGTTTACCTGTTGTGTATAACACCCATCTGTTACAGCATATAGCATATGATTTGTTTACCTGTTGTGTATAACACCCATCTGTTACAGCATATATCATATGATTTGTTTACCTGTTGTGTATAACATCCATCTGTTACAGCATATAGCATATGATTTGTTTACCTGTTGTGTATAACATCCATCTGTTACAGCATATAACATATGATTTGTTTACCTGTTGTGTATAACGCCCATCTGTTACAGCATATATCATATGATTTGTTTACCTGTTGTGTATAACACCCATCTGTTACAGCATATAACATATGATTTGTTTACCTGTTGTGTATAACATCCATCTGTTACAGCATATAGCATATGATTTGTTTACCTGTTGTGTATAACACCAATCTGTTACAGCATATAACATATGATTTGTTTACCTGTTGTGTATAACACCCATCTGTTACAGCACATATGATTTGTTTACCTGTTGTGTATAACACCCATCTGTTACAGCATATATCATATGATTTGTTTACCTGTTGTGTATAACACCCATCTGTTACAGCACATATGATTTGTTTACCTGTTGTGTATAACACCCATCTGTTACAGCATATAGCATATGATTTGTTTACCTGTTGTGTATAACACCCATCTGTTACAGCATATATCATATGATTTGTTTACATGTTGTGTATAACACCCATCTGTTACAGCACATATGATTTGTTTACCTGTTGTGTATAACACCCATCTGTTACAGCACATATGATTTGTTTACCTGTTGTGTATAATACCCATCTGTTACAGCATATATCATATGATTTGTTTACCTGTTGTGTATAACACCCATCTGTTACAGCATATATCATATGATTTGTTTACCTGTTGTGTATAACACCCATCTGTTACAGCATATAACATATGATTTGTTTACCTGTTGTGTATAACACCCATCTGTTACATCATATATCATATGATTTGTTTACCTGTTGTGTATAACACCCATCTGTTACAGCATATAACATATGATTTGTTTACCTGTTGTGTATAACATCCATCTGTTACAGCACATATGATGTGTTTACCTGTTGTGTATAACACCCATCTGTTACAGCACATATGATTTGTTTACCTGTTGTGTATAACACCCATCTGTTACAGCATATAACATATGATTTGTTTACCTGTTGTGTATAACATCCATCTGTTACAGCATATAGCATATGATTTGTTTACCTGTTGTGTATAACATCCATCTGTTACAGCATATAACATATGATTTGTTTACCTGTTGTGTATAACACCCATCTGTTACAGCATATATCATATGATTTGTTTACCTGTTGTGTATAACACCCATCTGTTACAGCATATAACATATGATTTGTTTACCTGTTGTGTATAACATCCATCTGTTACAGCATATAGCATATGATTTGTTTACCTGTTGTGTATAACACCCATCTGTTACAGCATATAACATATGATTTGTTTACCTGTTGTGTATAACACCCATCTGTTACAGCATATAACATATGATTTGTTTACCTGTTGTGTATAACACCCATCTGTTACAGCATATAACATATGATTTGTTTACCTGTTGTGTATAACACCCATCTGTTACAGCATATAACATATGATTTGTTTACCTGTTGTGTATAACACCCATCTGTTACAGCATATAACATATGATTTGTTTACCTGTTGTGTATAACATCCATCTGTTACAGCATATAGCATATGATTTGTTTACCCGCTGTGTATAAAACCCATCCATGCGTTGCCAAGTCGGACGTCTCAATCATGTCTGAGCAGCGGTAATATGACCCCAACTTTGACCTCAAACCAATCGTATTGGCAGACAGGTCACTATTTACTATGTGGTTTGGGGTCAAGGGTCATGGCTCTGCCTGGGCCTTGTTCAGTACACATTGTTTTGGGGACGTTTCAGAAAGTTATGATATGAACACAAGCATGGCAGGGAGTTAAGTTTGTTCTATGTACGCTATTTCTATGTGAGCGCAACAAATCGTTGCGTCCTGGACAAGCCCAAGGTGTGGTGAAGGTATTTGCTCACACCCAGTGTTTAAGTGACAGCGTGTTCCGGAGGATCAAAACAGCAATGATCATGTGTGAAATCTGCATGTCCGACTGATCTACATATAATAATGAGTTGTTACTCACCATGGACGGTGATTGGTAGATCAGTCAGTCATTTTGATTCTTTTAAACACATGCTCCAATCAAATCTCGTGCTCAGGGTCACGGTCAGTTGGAAAACTTAACTGAATGTTGCAGATAGAAAAACCTGGAGGAAAGTAGATTTTATTCTGAATTCTACATGTCTCCAAGGTACTTGTATAACATAGCATATTTATATCTGACATTTCCAGAACGTGAATGTGTATCAAACACAGCTCTGTTTTCCTTCCTCACCGTTCACCTGTGTAACCAGGAAGTTCACTTGTGTAACCAGGAAGTTCACCTGTGAAAACATGCCCTTCTAAGTCTGCCCATCCCTCCAAAGATATGAAAAACTCTTTATTCATTGTTTGCTGTAAGAATAGAAGCTTTTTTAAATAAGGATACTATTCCTTTAAAGACTTTAAGGAACTATTTTGAATATTAGACACCTGTTAAACATCGCTTGTAAATTCATATTCAAATACATCATAAGAATTATAATTATAAAGAGTAAAAATGATATTTTTTGTGTGAATTTCACAAGGAGATTTGTGTGTACAGCGGTACCGGCTCTTCTCTGTGCAGAGTTGGAGTGGAATAAAACTCACCATTCACAAGGATCTACTGTGGAACTTTACACTGTTTACCCCAGGACTGGGCTGGGGGAGGTGGAAGGGTGGAGGTGTGATTATACCAGCTTGAGCCAAAGTGTCTGAATTGTACAAGCTTGAGCCAAAGTGTCTGAATTGTACAAGCTTGAGCCAAAGTGTCTGAATTGTACAAGCTTGAGCCAGAGTGTCTGAATAGTACAAGCTTGAGCCAGTGTGTCTGAATAATACAAGCTTGAGCCAGAGTGTCTGAATAATACAAGCTTGAGCCAGAGTGTCTGAATAATACAAGCTTGTGACAGAGTGTCTGAATAATACAAGCTTGAGCCAGTGTCTGAATAATACAAGCTTGAGCCAGAGTGTCTGAATAATACAAGCTTGAGCCAGAGTGTCTGAATAATACAAGCTTGAGCCAGAGTGTCTGAATAATACAAGCTTGAGCCAGAGTGTCTGAATAATACAAGCTTGAGCCAGAGTGTCTGAATAATACAAGCTTGAGCCAGAGTGTCTGAATAATACAAGCTTGAGCCAGAGTGTCTGAATAATACAAGCTTGAGCCAGAGTGTCTGAATAATACAAGCTTGAGCCAGTGTGTCTGAATAATACAAGCTTGAGCCAGTGTGTCTGAATAATACAAGCTTGTGACAAAGTGTCTGAATAATACAATTATGGTACACCTGTAATAACAGCACCAGAACAGTCATTAACACTAATTATGGTACACCTGTAATAACAACACCAGAACAGTCATTAACACTAATTATGGTACACCTGTAATAACAACACCAGAACAGTCATTAACACTAATTATGGTACACCTGTAATAACAGCACCAGAACAGTCATTAACACTAATTATGGTACACCTGTAATAACAGCACCAGAACAGTCATTAACACTAATTATGGTACACCTGTAATAACAGCACCAGAACAGTCACTATCACTAATTATGGTACACCTGTAATAACAACACCAGAACAGTCATTAACACTAATTATGGTACACCTGTAATAACAACACCAGAACAGTCATTAACACTAATTATGGTACACCTGTAATAACAACACCAGAACAGTCATTAACACTAATTATGGTACACCTGTAATAACAGCACCAGAACAGTCATTAACACTAATTATGGTACACCTGTAATAACAGCACCAGAACAGTCATTAACACTAATTATGGTACACCTGTAATAACTAATGAATGTAAGTTAATTTCAACTGCCACTTCAGCCTGTAACACACATGAATGAACTATGTATGAGTCCCATGAAAGTAAAGTGAAATCCATTTTTGCGTTCATGAAGCATTTATAGCGAATGCACTCCATTCTATTTTACTATGCAGTGCTGCTGTGATCTATAAGATCAACATTAAAAGTGGAATCAACGGAAGGTCATTTCTACTTTCATAAGACATTAAGCATTTATAAACACGCCTCACTTATCAAAAAGAACACAGTCACAGAATGTCAACAGACATTTTATTTTTATAAATTTTATTCAAATTTCTCAGATGTTCATCCCAGGAGGACGCAGAAGAACTGTACCTCATATTGTCTACCTGCGAAAACTCTGGATTAAACATTAAAAATCTGGAGAATTTGATAGCTACCGGTATCTATCCACATCTCAAAGAGGGTGACAAGCCAGACCCCAACCGTTAAATCCTGCCTGTGAACTATTTATTACCTGGTCAACAAATGGTTCTCATGTCATTGTGAGTCTCACAGTGTCTTTCTCATCAGTAATGATGCTGTAGTTATGGTTCAGGATAGGGTTAGGGTTCAGGATAGGGTTAGGGTTCAGGATAGGGTTAGGGTTCAGGTTAGGGTTAGAGATAGGGTTCAGGTTAGGGTCAGTTTAGCATTGCTGTTCCTGAATGCCACCATAATCTGCTTTTCTCAACTAGCAGTTTGGTGTGACTGTTTTTATTGATTTGACTAAAGCCTTTGACTCTGTCAATTGTGGCAACTTTATTGTTGAATCCAGGGAACGTAGGGTTCTCAGAGGGCTGTCTAGCCTGGCTTGAAAACTATCTTCCTAAAACAGATAAAGTTTGGGTCCAACAGAACTCTTTGAGTGAGGTGACCAAGAATTCTTACTCCTAAATCCCAAGAGCTTCGTCATGCGAGGACACTGCACCTCTCTTCATCTGGCAGCAAAAGCCTGGATATGAACCCACAGCCCGTCTGTGGAGACCTGAAGTTCACCATTAATCCTCATCCATTCTGAAAGAGACCAAGCGGAACAATGGGAAAAACCGCCCAAATCCAGAGTTGCAAATACCCAAGATGTTTTAAAGCTGCTATCACTGCCAGGTACTTCAATAAATACCAAATATAAGGTCCAGTCACCTACTCACATGCAATATTTGACATGTTACGTTTTTTATACATTTACACAAATTTCAAAATGTGTTTTAACTTTGTGTCATTGGTGTCAAAAAATTTAGTAAATTACAAAATAAAGTAGATACTTACATGTTAAATGTAATATATATAAATATTTAACAGAACAAAATGTAAAGATAAGAGAAACAATCACGTGTCAAACACCTGTGTAGAACCTTCACCAGTAACATTTTTATTTTAAAGATTCCTCATTTAACAAGACCTATGAATTTGCAGTGTTTGTTTCCCTCAGACAATAACCATTAGTAAATGAGAACAAACGTAATATTAGCAGGACTCACAGATGATGAATAAACAATTATGTCCAAATGACTCACAACAATGTCTCAACCAAGTGGCAAAATAAAAAAACACAAGATATCATGTAGCCGTTCTCAGAGCAGCAATATTACTGATATCATGTTAACGCGCTCTGAAAACGTTAAAATTATATCAGTAATATTGCTGCTCTGAGAACGTTAACATGATATCAGTAATATTGCTGCTCTGAGAACGGCTACATGATATCAGTAATATTGCTGCTCTGAGAACGGTTACATGATATCAGTAATATTGCTGCTCTGAGAACGTTAACATGATATCAGTAATATTGCTGCTCTGAGAACGGCTACATGATATCAGTAATATTGCTGAACTGAGAACGTTAACATGATATCAGTAATATTGCTGAACTGATAACGTTAACATGATATCAGTAATATTGCTGCT
>CM055752.1:815568-830568 GCA_029465975.1 Dallia pectoralis
GTGGGGAGTGGGGAGGTGGTGGGGAGAGTGGAGGTGGTGGGGAGAGGGGAGGTGGTGGGGAGAGGCGAGAAGAAAGGGCGAAGGAACGAGTGGGAGTAAAGAAGTAAATAAAATAATAAATGGACATGGAGAGATTGAAAAGGAAAATAAAAATTTTAAATGTGTGAATAGCCAGTATATGATACATATCAATATAATCTGTGGGTTGTTTCTAGAGTAGAGGACTGGGTTGGTTCTAGAGTAGAGGACTGGGTTGGTTCTAGAGTAGAGGACTGGTTTGGTTCTAGAGTAGAGGACTGGGTTGGTTCTAGAGTAGAGGACTGGGTTGGTTCTAGAGTAGAGGACTGGGTTGGTTCTAGAGTAGAGGACTGGATTGGTTCTAGAGTAGAGGACTGGGTTGGTTCTAGAGTAGAGGACTGGGTTGGTTCTAGAGTAGAGGACTTGGTTGGTTCTAGAGTAGAGGACTGGGTTGGTTCTAGAGGAACTGGTACAGAGGCAGAGAGCTCAACAGGGAATCTCACTGGGCCCTCCTCACTGTGGTTTGTGTGTGGTGTGTGTGTGTGTGTGTGTGTGTGTGTGTGTGTGTGTGTGTGTGTGTGTGTGTGTGTGTGTGTGTGTGTGTGTGTGTGTGTGTGTTGTGTTTTGTGTGTGTGTGTGTGTGTGTGAGAACGTGTGTGAACGTGTGTGTGTACGTGTGTGTGTGTGTGTGTGTGTTGTGTGTGTGTGTCTGAAGGTGAAAGCCTTAGTATTTCATTTACCTTCACATGTTAGTCTGCCCCTGGACATAAGACACAGTAAGTAATGGGAGAAGTCTGTGTGTGTGTGTGTGAGTGTGTGTGTGTGTGTGTGTGTGTGTGTTAGCATGTGTGTGTGTGTGTGTGTGTGTGTGTGTGTGTGTGTGTGCCTGGGGAGGTGGTAGTTTATGTAAAATATATATAACAACACAAAGCTGAAAAACAACAGTCTGCCTCAACCAGCAACCAGACTCTCACATGAATCTGAAGTGTAATATTAGTGGAGGAGAGAGAAGGAAAGTGAGAGAAGGAGAGAAGAAAAGTGAGGGAGGGGAGGAAAGTGAGAGAGGGAGGAGAGAGAGAGTTAAAGACTGTGTGGTTTTGATTATGTACAGAGTCAGTGATCATGGTATTGTCTATGCCTATGTGTGTGTGAGTGTGTGTGCGTGTCTGCCTGTGTGAGTGTGTGTGTGTGTGTGAGTACGCGTGTGAGTGTGTGTGTTTGTGTACGTGCGTGTGTACGTGTGAGAGAGTTCTCAGACTGAAGTGAACTGGTGATAACTGGCCGATAAATTGCACTTCTTTGAAGCAGAGCCTCTATTGTAAACAGGAGGCCATTTTGGATGTCTTTTTGTTGTAAGGACCTGTCCAAAATGGCTACAACAAGTCTCATTCGAGCACCTAACCCCCAGGGTTGGGTATGGTAGGACACGAAAGGAGGGAGCAGTTTGGGCCGGACTCCTTTTGTTCTGAGTCTAAATGTGTTCCATCAGATGACTGCTTCTGCTAACAGGACCCAATTAATCATGTAGGTGTCCATGGCTGTGCCTGCTAGTAATTAATTACCCTACACAGCACCCAGACTCTAGCCCCTATAGATAGATCACACACACACACACACACACACACACACACATACAATGAATAAAGGATCAAACAATCCACATTTCTTTATCTCTGTATTTCTCTCTCCCCCTCTCTCTCTCTCTCTCTCTCTCCCTCTCTCTCTCTCCCTCCCCCTCTCTCTTTCTCTCCCTCTCTCCCTCTCTCTCTCTCTCTCCCTCCCCCTCTCTCCCTCTCTCCCCTCTCCCTCTCTCTCTCTCTCTCTCTCTCGCTTTCTCTCCCTCTCTCCCATACAAATGTCATGTATTTTCTATGTTCCATTCTTCAGCTCAAACAAACACAGACACACATAAACGCACACGTTGTTTAGGGTTACTATATTAATGAAGACCAACAGCTAAACACCATATTGATGCACTATTAAATAGCGAAGCAGAGAAGCACATTTTTAATAAATCAGCAATTTTTGTAATTAAAATCCTTTTTCATCAAGAGTAAAAAGGAATAGATTAAATCCATATGGAACCCTCAGTTGTTCTACAAGTCAGAGAAGATTTGTCATGTTGGGTTTTGGGGAGAGCACTCCTGTGCATAATGTTGATGAGGGGAGCATGGCTGTTTTGGGTTTAGTTAAGCACCGGGCATTGGTTAGTTAGTCAGTGTGCTATTTAAGGTCACTGGTTAGGTTCACTAGTGCTATTGATTAATATAATGTTATATAGGTTAGTTAAAGTGTCCGGAATTCAGGGTCACGGCTACCGTGTGGTGCCAAGACGTGACAGTACCCCCCCCAGAAAGCCGCTGCTCCAGCCGCAAGACTCCGACAACCAGGAGTGGGAGGAGTGGCAAATCCAACGGCAGCAGCCGCCAATGCCAGAGCTCCTACGAAGCCCACCAATAAGATAAAATAAAATATCCATATATGCCCAGTAATATAAACTATAAAAATATTATTTTGGCCAATATGTGTTGTTTAATTTGTTATATTCCTATTTTTCATCTTATATATAAAACAATGAATGCAAGCAAAAGGTCTTCATAACCTTTTCAGGTTTCTAGAACCTGGCCGAGAAGTATTTTACACTTTCAGGTCTGTTAGCCATTAGCACATTGTCAGAACAAATCCATCTGCAATTAGACAGAATCAGGTTAGCCAGAGGCAGGTAGCCAATGCTAACGCTAAGTCAGAAGACATGCTAATCTCACTATGAGCCTAATCAAAAAGCTTTATTGTTAATGTAGCTTCATCGCTAATCACACAGTGTCAGGGGTCAAGCATACTAGCCTTGGTGTGTGTGTGTGTGGGTGTGTGTATGTGTGTGTGTGTGTGGGTATGTGTGTGTGTGTGTGGGAGGGGGGAAGGGGGTGTTCACTCATCACTGATTACAGATTAGCCACCCCAAACCCTTCACACACCAGACACAGGTGTAATTGGGCTTTGTGTTTCTGTGTGTTTGTTGGCACTTTAGCACACCTGTCCTAGATATAGACAGACCTGCACACACACACACACACACACACACACACACACACACACACACACACACACACACACACACATACACGAGTTTCCGTTAACGGTCCCAGTAGAACAGTATGCTAAGCCTTAGGTGTATTTAGGTCAACACACACAGCATTAGTTTTGAATACCTGTTCAGTATGGGAGAGGACCGTGACGGTGTGGGTGTGTGTGTGTGTGAGGGTGTGTGAGGGTGTGTGTGAGTGTGTGTGTGTCTGTATGAGGGTGTGTGAGGGTGTGTCAGGGTATGTGAGGGTATGTGAGGGTGTGTGTGTGTGTGTGTGTGTGTGTGTGTGTGTGTGTGTGTGTGTGAGTGTGTGTGAGGGTATGTGAGGGTGTGTGTGTGTGTGTGTGTGTGTGTGAGTGAGGGTGTGTGAGGGTGTGTTGTGTGTGTGTGTGTGTGTGTGTGTGAGTGTGTGTGTGTGTGTGTGTGTGTGAGTGTGTGTGAGGGTATGTGAGGGTGTGTTGTGTGTGTGTGTGTGAGTGTGTGTGAGGGTATGTGAGGGTGTGTTGTGTGTGTGTGTGTGTGTGTGTGTGAGTGTGTGTGAGGGTGTGTGAGGGTGTGTGTGGGTGTGTGCGCTGAAGTGTATAAAAGATTGATGGTAACCAAGCCCTTATGTAACCAATCAACGAACCAGAGCAGCACTAAACTCTGAACTCAGTCATGATACTTTAATGCACGTTTGTGTCTGTGTGTGTGTTTGTGTGTGTGTGTGTGTGTGTGTTTGTGCGTGTGTCGGGAAGGAGAAAGGAGACGACAGGTGATTGTGAAGGAGAAAGGAGAAGGCAGCAGATGGGGAAGGAGAAAGGAGACGACAGGAGATTGGAAAGGAGAGAGGTTTGATAGGAGAATGTCATGTCTTTATGTTTTTAGAGAGATCACGACAAATGTACGATTGTATTATAGCAGATAAGCTCTCTCTCTCTCTCTCTCTGTTCACAATGTAACAATTATCCAGTCCTGCAGAGTAGCAGTGGAGTGAGGAGATAAATGTCTGGACAGTAAAAACACGTTTATAGATGAACTCTGGAGACAAACAGATGGAGGGAGGAGTGTGAGATGGATGGAACAGACTGAAACCCCATAGAGAGATGGAGGACACACACATTTATACACAGAAACACATACTCATACACACACACACACACACATAAACATAGGTAAACAGACCAATACAGACTTGGAGACTTTGTCTTGTCCCCAGCAGTTAGACTGCTTCGCCTCTGTGAGGGCTTAGAAGAGGAATTGAAAATGACAAAATAAATGAGTGACCTTTTCTTCCTTTTGTTCCCAGGGATGAGTGGCCTGTTTGTGTTCAGGAAACACACACACCTAGACATTATTGTACACACACACACACACACACAATCATGTACACACATATATATATGTATACGGCACATTTTTTGGACCCAAGTTGCCAGAACATTTGACGTGTGCAACTCCAAGGTTCAGTTCCCAGTATGTGTGCCTCACTACAGAACGTCTGGCTGTCCCCTAAATAAGACTGTCTGCTAAATGACTAAACGGTTCAATGTGGGGAGGGGGTGATAGTTTTGTGGGCACACAGAGGTGAGAGAAACCGACAAGCGGCATAGAAGTTTGGGGACGGGGTGAGGGGGGTGAGGCGACGGGGGTGAGGCGGGAGACTGTTCCAGCATGCTCCAATCATCAGAAGGAATTACACTATCTATCAATCATCCCTGAACGGACTGGGGAACCTCCCCAGGGACCACGGCGCTCACACAGCTGCCCGGCCACGGGGCTACGGTCGGGGCAGGGAACACGGATTCCACCGCCGATACTCGACTGATGTTAATGTGGCAGAGAGTGTGTTAATTACAAAAAAAATGAATCTCAAGCTTGGATGAAGGCATGATATTGCTTTTGAAATTTTTACCGTAAATACGGCAGACACCGCTGCTATGTTAGTGCCTCTGTTATCTATAGATTACGATCGGATCAGACAGTGTGTGTGTGTGTGTGTGTGTGTGTGTGTGTGTGTGTGTGTAGATCAACAGTATCAGCTCTGTGCTCCATACTGGGTGATGTGATATGTCACTCTGGTGTGCAACTCTATTCAGCTGCTTCACTCACTCTCAGACAAACACACAGACAACGGCATCCTCTTTCTGTTTTTACACCTTTGTCTGACACAGACGGTGATAATTAGAATCAAATCCTGTCATCTGGTAGTGTCATGATCGCAATGTGATGATCCAAAGAGATGGAAACACTGTGTGTCTTCATTTCTCTACTTCGTCCTGCTCCGATTCCTCTCTCTCTCCCTCCTTTTCTCTCTTCCCTCTGTCATCCAACTCTCTTCTTTTTTTTGCTTCATCTATTCCCTTTCTCTTCCTCCAGTTTTAACTTTTACTTCTCTCTTCATTTTCTCCTCTCTCTTATCCCTCTCTCTTCCTTCTCTCTCCTCTCTCTCTTCCGTCTCTCTTCCATTTCTCTTTTCCATTTTCTTTCTCTTCTCTCTTTCTTCCTTCTGTCTCCCCCTTCTGTGTCTCCATTTAATTCAACAGGCGTTTTGTTGGCATAAATGGTTGGTAACCACTAATGCCAAGGTAAATACATTTAATAATACAATTATAATAATTATATCAATGATGGTATAATAAAACAATAAAAGTTAAATCAAACATCTTTCATGAGCAATCTCTCACAGAAAGTTTCTCCTCAACAGATATTCTGAGAAAGCTAGCTCGTAACACCTATGTCTAGTTTACCCCCAGTATTTTGTTTGTTCCTTTTGTGTCTGTCCTTGTTGGTTCATTGTTAGAGTCAGTCCGTGTTAGAGGTTAATGTCATGTTGGTGAGTACTTGTGGTTTGTTGTTTTCTTTGTATTTGCTCCAGTTCCAAGTCTTAGTTCTAGTAATACAGATTGTTTGTGTTCCTGAACCTCTGTGCATGTGTCCTGCTTACCTGCTAACCGCTAATCTGCTAACCGCTAAACTGCTAATTGCTAAACTGCTTATCGCTAACCTGCTAATCGCTAACCTGCTAATCGCTAACCTGCTAATCGCTAACCTGATAATCGCTTACCTGCTAACCGCTAACCTGAAAATAGTGATATGAAGGGTTGAAATTAGAAGGTGATGTGAAAGGGATTGTGTAGGGACTGACTGAAGGTGGAGGTGGTCATGTTATAGATCAACTGAAGGAGGGATCAAAACCGAGTGTAGGAGAAGAGAAAGGCAAGAGAGAGGGAGAGAGAGAGAAGAGAGGCAGAGGGTGAAAAATGTGGATAAATGCATAATTTAATTCAAGGACTAGAGCCATAATGAATATTTAATCAATAGTAAAATCAAACAATATTGTCTGCCCTCCTGTTGACATTGATCTGATCTACCGTACAAGCTGGGCTATGTGCTATGTGCTATGTGCTATGTGCTATGTGCTATGTGCTATGTGCTATGTGCTATGTGCTGTATATCGTTTCTGTTGAAACAAACTCCTGGGGTCTAATATCTCTGTACTAACAGAATTAGAAGTGAAGGGGGAGGAAAAGAGATTAAGAAAGACAGAGAATGTGAGTAATTAGATGAATGTATTAACTGGAAGTCAACCAGGAGCTGAGGCTACCTCACTAAAATGTAATCTATGGATTTATGTGAATAACCTGAGTGTGTGTTTTGGAAGTTGGCAGAAATGGAGTGCTGTTAGGATCTAAACAGCATTTAATCAGGACCAGGCACCTTAATACGTTTAAATGTACATTAACTTAAAAAGCAGAAGCTTGTTTAAGAAATCAATGGTATTGTAACAGTCAAATTGTTTTATTTCATGGTACGGCCCCTAACACAGAAAGAACAGCCCCAGATACAGTAGGAACAGCCCCAGATACAGTAGGAACAGCCCCAGATACAGTAAGAACAGCCCCAGATACAGTAGGAACAGCCCCAGACACAGTGACAAAGAGAGAACAGTTTCTGACTAAGAGGGAACCGTTTCTGAGGGAACATCCCAGGTTTGTGTTTAGGCTTGTCTATAGTACGATTGACAAACCTTTTTTCTGTTGAGTGAAATACATCATATAAATCAATATAAAGGTTTAAAGTGTGATGAAACATGCCTTAACATGTGCCATATTGATTTTATAAAACATTAACATATTAAAATGCCTTCTTTTATATGACTAACTAGACCTTTCACATAGCTACTCTCCAAAAGATATGGACATCCAGGAGAGATCAGTTCGTCCAGAACATACAACCTATCTGTGGAAATGACATGTATGTATTTATTATCTAAATAATTTATTAAATAACGTGTCAAATACATTGTGACCACTTCAAATAAGGCAATAATATCTTTGTTCTTTAAAACATCATTGGGTTACTTAATCTATTTCTGAAAAACTATTGATCATAATAGTTCCTATCAAAAGATGCCCCTCTCACTCACACACACAGTCACGCGCGCACACACACACTCACGCGCGCAGACACACACTGACGAGCAACACAGGCTCATACAAATGTCCAGCCATTACCAAACCAAAACCTAAAGGGCAATTTTTATTTCATTCTAACATGACCTTTCGGGAACAGAAAAGTTGACATTGAGTCCTTTTTAATGACATCAATATGCTTGGTGCTATAGAGAACTGAGTGTGTGTGTGTGTGTGTGTGTGTGTGTGTGTGTGTGTGTGTGTGTGTGTGTGTGTGTGTGTGTGTGTGTGTGTGTGTGTGTGTGTGTGTGTGTGTGTGTGTGTGTGTGTGTGTGTGTGTGTGTGTGTGTGTGTGTGTGTCAATGGGTCCCTGAGTTTCTAGATCTGTGTGATCGTTTAGGTTTTCCCATCTCAATGAGCACAGAATGTGAAAAACCTACAGCAAAGGTCCTCACTATGACAGTAAAACAAGGAAACCATGCAAGGCTGTGACATTTAGCCAATCCTCATTTTGACAAGAATCTTTATCTAATATGTGGTTAGGTTTAGCATTCGCTTTAGCATTAGGTTTAGCATTAGCTTGAGCATTAGGTTTAGCATTAGCTTTAGCATTAAGTTTAGCATCAGGCTTAGCATGAGGTTTAGCATTAGGTTTAGCATTAGGTTTAGCATTAGGATTAGCATTAGGTTTAGCATTAGGTTTAGCATTAGGTTTAGCATTAGGATTAGCATTAGGTTTAGCATTAGGTTTAGCATTAGGTTTAGCATTAGGTTTAGCATTATGATTAGCATTAGGTTTAGCATTAGGTTTAGCATTAGGATAAGCATTAGGTTTAGCATTAGGTTTAGCATTAGGATTAGCATTAGGTTTAGCATTAGGGTTAGCATTAGGATTAGCATTAGGTTTAGCATTAGGATAAGCATTAGGTTTAGCATTAGGTTTAGCATTAGGATTAGCATTAGGTTTAGCATTAGGGTTTGCGATAGAATTAAGCTTACGGATAATGTTCAGTTAGGGTTTAGATCCAATCTTAAAATTGTACTAAATTCCTCACTTTGATAGTAAAACCTGGATGTGTGTGTGTGTGTGTGTGTGTGTGTGTGTGTTTGTGTGTGTGTGTGTGTGTGTGTGTGTGTGTGTGTGTGTGTGTGTGTGTGCGTGTGTGTGTGTGTGTGTGTCTAAAATGGAAAGAGTCAGTATATCACTCTAATGTGAAGAAGATGATAATGGGAAGTTGAATGAGGATCGTCTGGATATTAGTATATTACACCATCATATTCCCTCCTGCTGAAAGGAAAGGCCATTATACATCTGTTCCTCTCATTATACACTTCATCATCAACAACTGTTTAATGTTGCTGGATATTTTTCACACACCAGAGGAATCACTACAAATCTACTTCAAGTATGCACGTTTGTTCCGGGCACCAAGCTGTTGATAAATGCCTTGAAAACCCACCCACTAGGGGCAGTGTTGAGTACAGACCCCGAACCACTAGGGGCAGTGTTGAGTACAGACCCCGAGCCACTAGGGACAGTGTTGAGTACAGACCCCGAGCTACTAAGGGCAGTGTTGTGTACAGACCCCGAGCCACTAAGGGCAGTGTTGAGTAGAGACCCCGAGCCACTAGGGGCAGAGTTGAGTACAGACCCCGAGCCACTAGGGGGCAGTGTTGAGTACAAACCTCAAGCCAATTGGGGCAGTGTTGAGTACAGACCCCGAGCCACTAGGGGCAGTGTTGAGTACAGACCCCGAGCCACTAGGGGGCAGTGTTGAGTACAGACCCCGAGCCACTAGGGGCCAGTGTTGAGTAGAGACCCCGAGCCACTAGGGGCAGTGTTGAGTACAGACCCCGAGCCACTAGGGGCAGTGTTGAGTACAAACCCCGAGCCACTAGGGGCAGTGTTGAGTACAAACCCCGAGCCACTAGGGGCAGTGTTCAGTGGTGTTACAGTCACCCTGCCACTAGGGGCAGTGTTCAGTGATGTTACAGTCACCCTGACCCACTAGGGGCAGTGTTCAGTGATGTTACAGGCACCCTGCCACTAGGGGCAGTGTTCAGTGGTGTTACAGTCACCCTGCCACTAGGGGCAGTGTTCAGTGATGTTACAGTCACCCTGACCCACTAGGGGCAGTGTTCAGTGATGTTACAGTCACCCTGCCACTAGGGGCAGTGTTCAGTGATGTTACAGTCATGCTGCCTATAGGTTGGACGGCTGTAAGACACCAACTCTGTCTCCAATGGTCTATTTGTGCACCTGTTAGATGAGCCATTAAACGAATAAGCTGTTAAAACAATGTCCTGACTTCCATAAGACTGTAAGCTCGTCTCCTAACTATCTGGGTTCATTATAGATGTCATTAAGGCTGCCAACACCTGCAAGTCTGCCCAATATTCCACACATGCTGGCCTAGGTTGTCGTTGTAAAATAAAAGCTGGGAGAAAATGTATCTGGTGAAATAAAAGTCAATATTGATAGTAATAAAAAAGTGCCAATGCCAGTGTTCCAGGTTCCATAAGCGTTCCAACATCCTCCGGATCATTTACAATCTGAAGCAGACATCAAAGACAGACACAGATTACATTAATCAAACATTGTAAAATAGAAAATGATGTTATGCCAAATGTGCACTGATTCAAAACTCAACACACCTGACTTATTGGATTGTAGATCTAAGAAAGATACAGGTGACCTAAGTGGTCAAATACAACCTATCTGCCACACACACACACACACACACACACACACACTAAAAGGTTTGTTCTGTCTGTATCCAGAATAGTTTAGCGTTTCACATATTCAAGGTTATAGAATAAACATTGTGATTTGACAGTGAGGTTTTGGCATTTATTCCGACTGAGCGAGTAAATGCATTCAGTTTCGGGCTAAAACAAATATAATCGAAACAAATGCTTGGCACCCATTAATCACAAACTATTGCCGGGACATATTCTGATGAAAATGAATCTATACTTTATGTTGAGCATCAGACTCTGAATATCCCAGCATATCTTCCCATGTGAATAATGATATTAAATGATATTATGACCCAAAACAAACCCACACTGAATAGAGAAAACATCGTGTTCAACGCATTAACGGACGTGGAATGTTCACATTGTTAAAGTGCCACATCTGCAAAAGTTTTTGCTAGCAAAAGAAATGTGTTTGCTAAAACTGCTTATTTTAAATCCATGTGTTCCTCCCACTCATCCTTGCTGTTTTCCGTTTGGGATGAGCGAATCGTTTGAAAGATTACTAGGCTGTCTCTGCTAGTCCATATATATATATATGCAAAGTCTAACTCTGGCTGTGTTTGTTTCTGTAAATGTGTGTGGCGTCGTGTTGGGCTGGTGTGTGTGTGTGTGTGTGTGTGTGGGCATGGTTCCCATCTCTTCAGTGTCTTAAAGTCTGAATAAATTGTAGCAATCCACTTTCCTTACCGAGCCCTAAATCCATCACAGCCCGAAGAGCAGAGATCAAACACACACACACACACCCAAATACACGCTGAAACACACACACACACACATCCAAATACACGCTGAAACACACACACACACATCCAAATACACGCTGAAACACACACACACATCCAAATACACGCTGAAACACACACACACACACATCCAAATACACGCTGAAACACACACACACACACATCCAAATACACGCTGAAACACACACACACACACACACACATCCAAATACACGCTGAAACACACACACACACACATCCAAATACACGTTGAAAACACACACACACACACACATCCAAATACACACTGAAACACACACACACACACACATCCAAATACACGCTGAAACACACACACACACACACATCCAAATACACGCTGAAACATACACACACACACATCCAAATACACGCTGAAACACACACACACACACACACATCCAAATACACGCTGAAACACACACACACACACATCCAAATACACGCTGAAACACACACACACACACATCCAAATACACGCTGAAACACACACACACACATCCAAATACACGCTGAAACACACACACACACACATCCAAATACACGCTGAAACACACACACACACACATCCAAATACACGCTGAAACACACACACACACACACATCCCTGAAAAATCCCCACCGTTTGTACAGCTTCATTGAGTCTCTTCATGTGAGCCTGAAGTGACCAATGGGTTTACGGTTTCACCCAAGTAGGAGAAGTTCTCAGGTGAGTTCTGGGTTCTACTTGGTTCCCTCAGACTAGCTGAGACTGACCAGAACAAGGAGAAATGTTCCCAGTCGGGGTTAGGGGTTAGAAATCCGGTGGAGGTTACTGCATTAGAGGTTATGATTTGGGCATTACAGGTTAAGACCAGGGTTAGGGTTATGATATAATTAATGTAGATAGCTGGTGCTCTGGTCCTTACAAAGATAGAAAAACAGAATGTGTGTGTGTGTGTTTGGACGGAGGTCTTGACACAGTGATCTTTCGTTGAGTACACATTTACTGCTAACAGACCCTTTGGGAGAAGAAGTGACAGCGAGAAGTACAGAAAGGAAGAGAGAGAGGTCAAGAGCAAAGGAGAAAGAAGAGAGAGAGAGTGTGGAGAGTGAGATGTGGAGAGATGTAGAGAGTGAGATGTGGAGAGAGAGATGTGGAGAGTGAGATGTGGAAAGAGAGATGTGGAGAGAGAGATGTGGAGAGAGAGATGTGGAGAGAGAGATGTGGAGAGTGAGATGTCGAGAGAGAGATGTGGAGAGATGTAGAGAGTGAGATGTAGAGAGTGAGATGTGGAGAGTGAGATGTAGAGAGAGAGATGTAGAGAGAGAGATGTAGAGAGTGAGATGTGGAGAGATGTAGAGAGTGAGATGTGGAGAGTGAGATGTGGAGAGAGAGATGGCCATAGACTGTCCCAGGAGATATAATAATTTGGTAGCAAACTATCTGAAATTTTGACCATTTAGTATCATCTCAAATGTTTTTCTTTCTTCAAACATTTTGTATTAACTGCATTAATGTGTTTTCTTTTGCACTGGTGGAAACCATCTATTCATGCAAATTAAGCACCTGTTGAATTCAATTAAGAAAGAAATTAAATGTTCTGCGAAAAACAGCTCTTCCCACCGTGCTTACACTGCAAAATAAACACACACACACACACACACACACACACGCACACACACACACACACACACACACACACACACACACACACACACACACACACACACACACACACACACACACACACACACAATCTCTACACCTGCACTTTCAGACACATCACATATTAATCATAATAGAAGTAATGTGTCAGTTTATTATTTAGTATCAATATGGAGACCAATCTCTCCTGATGACGGGACAAAAGACTCATCAACATACCCGCATACCCGCATACCCACATACCCGCATACTAGCATACTCACATACCCGCATACTAGCATACTCACATGCCCGCATACCCGCATACCCGCATACCCGCATACCAGCATACCCGCATACCCGCATACTAGCATACTCACATACCCGCATACTCACATACCCGCATACCCACATACCCGCATACCCACATACCCACATACCCGCATACTAGCATACTCACATACCCGCATACCCGCATACTAGCATACTCACATGCCCGCATACCCGCATACCCACATACCCGCATACCAGCATACCCGCATACCAGCATACCCGCATACTAGCCTACTCACATACCCGCATACTCACATACCCGCATACCCACATACCCGCATACCCGCATACCAGCATACCCGCATACCCACATACCCGCATACTCACATACCCGCATACCCGCATACCCACATACCCGCATACTAGCATACTCACATACCCGCATACTAGCATACTCACATGCCCGCATACCCGCATACCCGCATACCCGCATACCAGCATACCCGCATACCCGCATACTAGCATACTCACATACCCGCATACTCACATACCCGCATACCCACATACCCGCATACCCACATACCCACATACCCGCATACTAGCATACTCACATACCCGCATACCCGCATACTAGCATACTCACATGCCCGCATACCCGCATACCCACATACCCGCATACCAGCATACCCGCATACCAGCATACCCGCATACTAGCCTACTCACATACCCGCATACTCACATACCCGCATACCCGCATACCCACATACCCGCATACCCGCATACCAGCATACCCGCATACCCACATACCCGCATACTCACATACCCGCATACCCACATACCCGCATACCAGCATACCCGCATACCCACATACCCGCATACCCGCATACCAGCATACCCGCATACCCACATACCAGCATACTCGCATACTCGCATACCCGCATACCAGCATACCCAAGTGTGTGATTGTTCCTGGGTATTTCAACAGTGCAGGTGATTAAGCCCAGACCTCCAGTGTGTCATCTGACAGTGTAATGAACCATGAAGAGAGACCACTGATACACACACACACTGATACACAAACACACAAACACACACTGATACACACACACACACTGATACACAAACACACACTGATACACACACACACTGATACACAAACACACACTGATACACAAACACACACTGATACACACACACACTGATACACAAACACACACTGATACACACACACACTGATACACACACACACACTGATACACACACACACTGATACACACACACACACTGATACACACACACACTGATACACACACACACACTGATACACACACACACACACACACACACACTGACACACACACACACACACAGATACACACACACACACACACTGATACACACACACACATATACACACACACACACACTGATACACACACACACACACACTGATACACACACACACATATACACACACACACACACTCCCACACGCAAATACAATGATACACACACACACACACACACTCCTACACACACACACTTACATCCAGACACAAGGCACTACAGCACACCAGAGGCTCTGGCCGTGAAAAACACTAAATCCACAAAACGCTGTTTCCTCAGAGAAAAAATTGAGAACCCACACGCACACTTATGTTCTTTGTGTGTGTGTGCGTGTATGCGTGAGTGTCTTGTGTGTGTGCATGTGTGTGTGAGATCAAGGGCCATGTGAACATGTGTGGAACATAAAGAATACAAGTAGTGCATGTCTCTGATGTGATGTAGCCATGATGTTGACGTGCTGCTGTCCTGATGCTTACTAATGCCGGGTCCCATTGCGTGTCTCAGTGCCCGCCAGTCGCTTAAATCACTTATGAATACGCTATCAGAGGGAAGCAACTGGCATTGCAGCAGAGCCACTGTTAGAGCCTCTCATGAATAAGCCAAGCACAAAATGGAAGCGGCGTTCCGTGACCTCCTTCATGTGTCTGGAAAACAAAGCCATATTTAAGTGTAGGTTTCCTCTCTGTCTCCATTCCAGACAGAATACAGACGGAGGGAATTGCAGGTACACAGTAG
>CM055752.1:835568-860568 GCA_029465975.1 Dallia pectoralis
CCCAATGAACCTAACCTGGTTTCTGAGCATATGAGAATGTCCGGAGTTGTGGGATGCCTCTAAATATCAATCAAATCCATTTGATGCTGCATACTTCACACATTTGATGTTTTACTTTCTGATGAAGTATTCACATTTTCCAAGGTAGGTTGGAGTCAGTGATCAACACATACATGAAGCTGCCAGTGGACTTGTGAGAAGTCTGGTTCACAAACTAGAAACCCGAACATATTTGTCCTCTTGCCTAGTTGTGCATCGGGTCCTCCCACTCTTTTCTGGTTAGAGCCTGAACATGTTTAGACTGACAAGATTTAGGAGAAAGTTGTTTGTTTCAGGTCATTTTGAGCCTGTAATTGTAACCACAAATGTGACGTTCTAGTCACTTACTGTAAAAAGTTTAAAGAATGGCAGTGATATAGCTTCTGTGTTATAGCTTCAGTGTTATAGCTTCAGTGTTATAACTTCAGTGTTATAGCTTCAGTGTTATAGCTTCAGTGTTATAGCTTCAGTGTTATAGCTTTAGTGTTATAGCTTCAGTGTTATAGCTTCAGTGTTATAGCTTCAGTGTTATAGCTTCAGTGTTATATTAGTGCTGTATGCAGAGCTGTGCTCGAGACCACCTAAAGCGAGACCGAGACGAGACCGAGACCGAAGGGGGCCGAGACCGAGACGAGACCAAGACCGAAGGGGGCCGAGACCGAGACGAGACCGAGACCGAAGGTGGCCGAGACCGAGACGAGACCGATACCAAAGGGGGCCGAGACCGAGACCAGTCATATCAACACTAAATAATATGACATGTTTTTGGTCCAATGACCAATGTAAAAAAAACACTTGACCAACAGCATCAGATCATCTACTGTGTTGTCATCCTGAATTAAATGAATTTTATTAAAAGAGTATGTAGGCCTATTTATTGTCTTATGTAAACATAAAATACGAAAATAAAACCATGATTTTAAAATGCACAGGCTAAAATTTCAAAAAATCGAATAAATGAAAATCCATCAAACTGTAGGTCCTATGTTGATGTAGTAAATGCTAACACATTTTAGATCACAAGCGACTTGCAATAAAATGATTTGCGCATGATTGGCCGATAAACAAATCTATTTATAATTATTTATCCGTCCACAGTCGGCACGCAGCTTCAGTTGTTTGTCTGCTTGAGCAGGACACGCAAACGAACCGGTTGCACTGCGCACAGTGTTCATTATTGTTACGAGTGCACATGAGACAGCAGCAAACTAACCCGGTTGAACTGCGCACAGTGTTCATATAGATCAGACCAAAACCCTTCCAGTTTAATAAAGATCGGACCAAAACGGGTTCAGTTTCATATAGATCGGACCATAACCGTTCCAGTTTTATGCTCTTTCTGCCGTATGCCCCCCGGACTTATGTATGTCCCACGTCCTTCTGTGTGCATGAGTAACTTCATTTATCGCCCATTTGTAGTTAGCCTATTAATAATTATTGTTTATATTCGTTTAATTTCGATACAAAACAATATTTTGTTGAAGTCTCTTGTAGGCTATATGAATACACTGTGGTTCATTCGTTATTAATTATTGAGTGCAATAGGCGCATGACACATGAATGGGGCTGTATGTATTTGGCGGAATTCGTTCTGTTTATTTAGTGAAACATATTTCTTTATAAACGTACCTCTTTTTTTGTAGTTCAACCAAGCCAATCAGACTATTGTCTATATGTGTTCTCGTAGTATTTGTCTGTGTATCGCCCATTCAACCATTGCTATATAGGCTCAGTGAAGTGTGATCGGTGTCTGGGTACCGCAATTAGGGTACCAACGCCCAGCGGCGTGGGATTTTGGCGACAGGAAGGCAGTTTAGGTATCAAAAAACATGTAAATAGTAGTTTTATATATTGTTCGGTTTGTGATTTTGCAATTCTGAAAACGGGACATGGTAAAATGCACGTATCTAGGAAAAGTCATGATGGACGAGGCTGTAGCTTTTCAACATGATATATGTATTTTAATTACTAACCGCTGTGTGTTTTCGGACAAATTATTTATTTGTGCTCAATGTACTGAATATAGGCAAAACGAATATATTGGCTGATTGTGCCGACATGATCGAGCATTTGTTTAAGATTGAAGTATTTACGTGAATGGGTGCACGCTCCAGCGACGCTGGGGGTGGGCTTTTCTTCAAAAGTAGATAGCCATTGGCGGGATAAGCCACATCAGAAAAAAACAGTCTGACTCTGGACGAAATACAGCCAATGGAAATACAGCCTCTACATGTCATACTTAAATATTTTTCTAGAAAAAATTGTGGGCGATAATTTCTACGCTGGTCTCGGCTGGTCTCGGAAGAATTTACGAGTCCTTACTGTCCGAGACCGAGTCGAGACCGAGTCCAAATGTAACCGAGACCGAGACGAGACCGAGACCTTAAAAAAGTGGTCTCGAGACCGGTCTCGAGTACTACAGCTCTGGCTGTATGACACAGTTAAACCGTTTGTGTTACCGACTCAATGCTTTTGAATCCAGTAAACAGTGTCTGTGTGCTTTTGTGTTCATCTCTGGTGTGGTGCATAGTCAGAAGAATGGAATGTGTGTGACAGTCTGCCCCCTACAGGATATTGTGAGAACTACCTACAACCTATAATACTGTAGCAAACACACGCACAAAAACACACCTCTACAGAACAATGACGCAATCCCAAAGAATATTCTCTCTCTCTTTCGCTTGACTCTTGTTCTCCAACAACATAATAGAGTTTTGTACTCCAGACTCTAATGGTTGAAAGCAACAAGAGAATAATGTTTTAACTGCAGACTCTAATGGTTGCACTAATAAGATAAATATTGTTTCACACCGCAGGCTCTAAAGGTTGCAGTAATACAGTAATGCTGTTTTATACTACAGGCTCTACTATCTCTACTCCAATCTACTGTACTATCTCTACTCCTGTATGTCTCTACTCCACTCTACTTTACTATCTCTACTCCACTCTACTTTACTATCTCTACTCTACTCTACTTTACTATCTCTACTCTACTCTACTTTACTATCTCTACTCTACTTTACTATCTCTACTCTACTTTACTATCTCTACTCTACTCTACTTTACTATCTCTACTCTACTCTACTTTACTATCTCTACTCTACTCTACTTTACTATCTCTACTCCACTCTACTGTACTATCTCTACTCCTGTATGTCTCTACTCCACTCTACTTTACTATCTCTACTCCACTCTACTTTACTATCTCTACTCTACTGTACTTTACTATCTCTACTCTACTCTACTTTACTATCTCTACTCTACTCTACTCTACTTTACTATCTCTACTCTACTCTACTTTACTATCTCTACTCTACTCTACTTTACTATCTCTACTCTACTCTACTTTACTATCTCTACTCCACTCTACTGTACTATCTCTACTCCTGTATGTCTCTACTCCACTCTGTTGTGAGTCAGAGTGAGATGGATTTTCTCTGGGATCCTATATAGCAGAGAACAAGCCCGGATCTCTACAGAGACACAGGATCGTGTGTGTGTGTGTGTGTGTGTGTGTGTGTGTGTGTGTGTCTGTGTGTCTGTGTGTGTGTGTGTGTGTGTGTGTGTGTGTGTGTGTGTGTGTGTGTGTGTGTGTGTGTGTGTGTGTGCGTGCGTGCGTGCGTATGTGTGTGTCTGTGTGTCTGTGTGTGTGTGTGTGCGTGTGTGTCTGTGTGTCTGTGTGTGTGTGTGTGTGTGTGTGACGTTCTTATTTAACTTGATTCGCGTGGTTCAGGCTAATAGCACACAATGCTGCCCCCAGTGGCCAGATGGTGTAGTTGTACTAAGAGTCCGGACAGAAGTTAAATCATGCGTTATATCGAGGTGCGAACACTCTGCCTGGTTACACGGGTTTGTAAAAGGAGACACCTGACACTTTTCAATCAGGCAGTCAGTTAATAAACTAGCAGACGTAAAATAATATAATAAAATTACAACCATCATTGAACCCAAATAATGATGTCCTAACTCTTTAAATACACGGCTCTCTGTGATCTCATTTACTTGGTGGATAAGTTCTTCCTTCTCTCTCTCTCAACCTCTCTCTCTTCCTCCCTCCCTCACTCTCTTCCTCTCTCCCTCCCTCACTCTCTTCCTTCCTTCTCTCTCTCTCTCTCCCTCCCTCCCCCCTCTCTCTCTCCCTCTCTCTCTCCCTCTCTCCCCCTCCCTCTCCATCCCTCCCTCCCTCCCCCCCTCTCTCTCTCTCTCCCTCACTCCCTCTCTTCCCCTGTCCCCCTCTCTCCCTCTCTCTCTCCCTCCCTCCCTCTCTCCCTCCCCTCCCTCTATGGGTATGTTTTGTCCTGACCCTACCCCAACATACACTGATTGATGTCTGCCGCCATGTGTCTAATAGCACTAAGCACTGTAGTGTGTGTGTGTGTGTGTGTGTGTGTGTGCGTGTGTTTAAGTGTGCGTGTATAAGTGTTGCATTTGTGTGAGTGCCGTGAGCAGAGAAATGAAGGCTGAATGATAAACCAAGCAGGAGTTTGATGTGAGGGCATGAGTCCAGTCAGTGTTCAATAATGATGATGAATGTTGACGTGCCCATGGTTGGTGTGTTTGTGTGTGTGTGTGTGTGTGTGCGTGTATGCGTGTATTACCACCCTGTAGGTCTTTCTGGTTGGTATTGTCACCCTGTAGGTCTCTCTGGTCGGTATTGCCACCCTGTAGGTCTCTCTGGTCGGTATTACCACCCTGTAGGTCTCTCTGGTCGGTATTACCACCCTGTAGGTCTCTCTGGTCGGTATTACCCAGTCAAGGTTCCAGGTCATGGGTGGAGTTATATTGGGTAACAGGTAACAGATAGGTTTGTTGAATAATCTAATATTTCGAACATAAAATAACAGAATCTAGCCCAAGCCACCATCTCCCTGCCTCCGACAGCACAGCTGTTTTAGTGGCTGTTCTCTGGCTCTCTGACACAACTGCTGAGCTTGGACAGGCAGAGAGGATCATGGGTAAAAGCCTGCTGGCGAAAATGTATTGTCCCAACTCATTTGCAACTTAAATAATAAAATGCTGCATGGGTCACCCCTACAACCCAGTCTCTATTAGGAAACTGAATATATATGATAACGTAATAACGTAATAGCGTAATAACAGCAACCCAGTCTCTATTAGGAAACTGAATATATATGATAACGTAATAACGTAATAGCGTAATAACAGCAACCCAGTCTCTTTTAGGAAACTGAATATATATGATAACGTAATAACGTAATAGCGTAATAACAGCAACCCAGTCTCTATTAGGAAACTGTATATATATGATAACGTAATAACGTAATAGCGTAATAACAGCAACCCAGTCTCTATTAGGAAACTGAATATATATGATAACGTAATAACGTAATAGCGTAATAACAGCAACCCAGTCTCTATTAGGAAACTGTATATATATGATAACGTAATAACGTAATAGCGTAATAACAACAACCCAGTCTCTATTAGGAAACTGAATATATATGATAACGTAATAACGTAATAGCGTAATAACAGCAACCCAGTCTCTATTAGGAAACTGTATATATATGATAACGTAATAACGTAATAGCGTAATAACAGCAACCCAGTCTCTATTAGGAAACTGTATATATATGATAACTTAATAACGTAATAGCGTAATAACAGCAACCCAGTCTCTATTAGGAAACTGAATATATATGATAACGTAATAACGTAATAGCGTAATAACAGCAACCCAGTCTCTATTAGGAAACTGTATATATATGATAACGTAATAACGTAATAGCGTAATAACAGCAACCCAGTCTCTATTAGGAAACTGTATATATATGATAACGTAATAACGTAATAGCGTAATAACAGCAACCCAGTCTCTATTAGGAAACTGTATATATATGATAACGTAATAACGTAATAGCGTAATAACAGCAACCCAGTCTCTATTAGGAAACTGTATATATATGATAACGTAATAACGTAATAGCGTAATAACAACAACCCAGTCTCTATTAGGAAACTGAATATATATGATAACGTAATAACGTAATAGCGTAATAACAGCAACCCAGTCTCTATTAGGAAACTGAATATATATGATAACGTAATAACGTAATAGCGTAATAACAGCAACCCAGTCTCTATTAGGAAACTGTATATATATGATAACGTAATAACGTAATAGCGTAATAACAGCAACCCAGTCTCTATTAGGAAACTGTATATATATGATAACGTAATAACGTAATAGCGTAATAACAAGTCTCAACCCAGTCTCTATTAGGAAACTGAATATATATGATAATAACGTAATAGCGTAATAACAGCAACCCAGTCTCTATTAGGAAACTGAATATATATGATAACGTAATAACGTAATAGCGTAATAACAGCAACCCAGTCTCTATTAGGAAACTGTATATATATGATAACGTAATAACGTAATAGCGTAATAACAGCAACCCAGTCTCTATTAGGAAACTGTATATATATGATAACGTAATAACGTAATAGCGTAATAACAGCAACCCAGTCTCTATTAGGAAACTGTATATATATGATAACGTAATAACGTAATAGCGTAATAACAGCAACCCAGTCTCTATTAGGAAACTGTATATATATGATAACGTAATAACGTAATAGCGTAATAACAGCAACCCAGTCTCTATTAGGAAACTGAATATATATGATAACGTAATAACGTAATAGCGTAATAACAGCAACCCAGTCTCTTTTAGGAAACTGAATATATATGATAACGTAATAACGTAATAGCGTAATAACAGCAACCCAGTCTCTATTAGGAAACTGTATATATATGATAACGTAATAACGTAATAGCGTAATAACAGCAACCCAGTCTCTATTAGGAAACTGTATATATATGATAACGTAATAACGTAATAGCGTAATAACAACAACCCAGTCTCTATTAGGAAACTGAATATATATGATAACGTAATAGCGTAATAACAGCAACCCAGTCTCTATTAGGAAACTGAATATATATGATAACGTAATAGCGTAATAACAGCAACCCAGTCTCTATTAGGAAACTGTATATATATGATAACGTAATAACGTAATAGCGTAATAACAGCAACCCAGTCTCTATTAGGAAACTGTATATATATGATAACGTAATAACGTAATAGCGTAATAACAGCAACCCAGTCTCTTTTAGGAAACTGAATATATATGATAACGTAATAAACGTAATAACAGCAACCCAGTCTCTATTAGGAAACTGTATATATATGATAACGTAATAACAGTAATAACAGCAACCCAGTCTCTATTAGGAAACTGTATATATATGATAACGTAATAACGTAATAGCGTAATAACCCAGTCTCTATTAGGAAACTGTATATATATGATAACGTAATAACGTAATAGCGTAATAACAGCAACCCAGTCTCTTTTAGGAAACTGAATATATATGATAACGTAATAACGTAATAGCGTAATAACAGCAACCCAGTCTCTATTAGGAAACTGAATATATATGATAACGTAATAACGTAATAGCGTAATAACAAAAACCCAGTCTCTATTAGGAAACTGTATATATATGATAACGTAATAACGTAATAGCGTAATAACAGCAACCCAGTCTCTATTAGGAAACTGAATATATATGATAACGTAATAACGTAATAGCGTAATAACAGCAACCCAGTCTCTATTAGGAAACTGTATATATATGATAACGTAATAACGTAATAGCGTAATAACAGCAACCCAGTCTCTATTAGGAAACTGTATATATATGATAACGTAATAACGTAATAGCGTAATAACAGCAACCCAGTCTCTATTAGGAAACTGTATATATATGATAACGTAATAACGTAATAGCGTAATAACAGCAACCCAACTGCAATGAAAAAAATGTGGCCAAATAATACCACACAGGGAGTGGGGAACGAGAGAACACAACCATGTGACACAATCACAGACCAATTATTCAATCACTGACTGAATATCTCCATGGGATTGATGACAAACCGTGGTTGAGAATTAAGCCATTGCTGAGTTTTGTAATTCTGTTTTACTATCCAGGAAGATGTGTGTGTGTGTGTGTAACCTCCCGGTTTGTTGTAAAAATGTGGAATTAAGCCATTGCTGAGTTTTGTAATTCTGTTTTACTATCCAGGAAGATGTGTGTGTGTGTGTGTAACCTCCCGGTCTGTTGTAAAAATGTGAAGTATAGAACTATAGTGTGTAAATGTTGGCAGTAAGGAGCTAGGAAAGTAATCTCTAACTGTAATCCTGTTGTAGAGAGATGCCCCTAACACACACACACACACACACACACGGATCAAAGCCCTACTTTTCTTCACAGCTGGAGTCAGCGGAAAAGCCCATTGAGTCCTGTAGAGGGAACCGAGTGAGTCACAAGCACTTATGTAGCGACACAGGCAATCATGTAGACACATACAAACACACATGCCAGACAGACACACACAAACACACACACACACACACACAGACGTACACACACGTACACACACGTACACAGGGATGAGTCACACGAATACTTGAGTCATTATTACAGAGCACAGAACACTGGGCAACAAGGGAACCCGAACTGAACCATGGCTTGTTGTTTATTAAGGCCATTATTTATATTCATATAGCACCATCCTGACGGTTCCACCCTGACGGTTCCAAGCTGCGGGTCGATCCCCTTCGGTGCAGTTTGGAAACGGTTCAATCTATTTCAAGAGAGCCACTTTGTTCTCTGGTGTGCAGCCATACATATTCCACTGTCATGCAGCACATATTTCCACTGTCAGGTCACTGCATGCAGCACATATTTCCACTGTCAGGTCACTGCATGCAGCACATATTTCCACTATCAGGTCACTGCATGCAGCACATATTTCCACTGTCAGGTCACTGCATGCAGCACTTATTTCCACTGCCAGCTCACAGCACATATTTCCACTGCCAGCTCACAGCACATATTTCCACTGCCAGCTCACAGCACATATTTCCACTGCCAGCTCACAGCACATATTTCCACTGCCAGCTCACAGCACATATTTCCACTGCCAGCTCACAGCACATATTTCCACTGCCAGCTCACAGCAGCTGTTTCCACTGCATATCACATAAACCTCCGGCCTCATCAATGACCTTCAGGAGGCACATGTTCTCCGCCTCCCTCATGCATATGTTAATTTGGCAGCATTTTAAGTGTATACTGTGAGTCTGATGCGTTTGCCCTCACCGTTGGTTATTTTAATACTGCACATTAATTCAAGGGTTGACTTTTTCATGTTGAGCTGTATATCAGCAGGACCAGACAGTCAGAAGCAAACAGGACACAAATTAGCATGATTCTTCTGTTTTTAATATGACTTATAAAACTGCTGCCCAGCTGGCAAGATAATTCCAAATGACATGGAGGAATTTCAAGTGCCTCAGACGAATTAGGTTTTTATTTTTCTGTGACATGTTTTTATTTACAGACACGTTTGTAATCTGTTGAATGGTTTGGGCTAGAGCCCATTAAACTCATTGGAGTGCACACATCAAATAGAGACAACAATACAGGGTTCTACTAGGACTACGATGGGCCAATCAGATGACCCGGTTACCTGGGTTCCTTTATGCCAGAAAGATCATGAGTGGCGAAGCATTAAAACATGCAATCTAGTGAAAAGTGATTAGCTTGAATGAATTCTGAATCTATACTGAACAACACACATATTCACCATACTATTACCAATATATATTACTATTTACTACTCTGACAATTACAGAAAGGAGATTAGAAACAGAGGGATTGAGAGAAAAGGAGAGTAGGAGATCAGATTAGGGTAATGAAGTAAAAAGAGAGATGGAGGGTGAGAGAGTGAGGTTGTTATGTGTTTTATTTTCAAGAGATGGTCGTGTTTGCTTTGTCTATCTATGTAATAACACCTTCCATGCCAATAAAGGCATTTGAATTGATTGAATTTAGTGATGCATAGACTGAAATAGAAAACGAACCCAAGTGGTACAGCTTTCTCTGTTTCAGACATCACATTATAAATGATTCTGTTTAAGATGTGTATGAGAGGTTTTACTGAGGAGAGGACGATAGAAAAAAGGGGAGTGAAGTGGAAAGCTTTGGTCTGTGTGTGTCTGCGTGTGTGTGCGTGTGTGTGCGTGCGTGCGTGCGTGCGTGCCTGTGTGTCGGGCATAGTGAGACTAGAAATGCAGAAATGACAAAGAAATAATGAAGAAAGGAGAAAAAAGAGATTATGTGTGAGAGAATGTGTGTGTGAGAGAACGTGTGTGAACCCCCGAACAGAATCTTTGCTTCGGGAGATGAAGCAAACTAGAGACGTTCGTTCGCTTGAATGCTTTAACTTCCAAACTCCAGACTGAACTTAACTTCCCTGACACGCTTGGCAGGACAGAGAGAGAGAGAGAGAGAGAGGGAGAGGGAGAGAGAGAGGGAGGTAGAGAGAGAGGGAGGTAGAGAGAGAGAGAAAGAGAGACAGAGAGAGAGAGGGGGAGAGAGGGAGAGAGAGGGAGGTAGAGAGAGAGGGAGAGAGAGAGGGAGGAGAGAGAGAGGGAGGAGAGAGAGAGGGAGGAGAGAGAGAGGGAGAGAGGGAGGTAGAGAGAGAGAGAAAGAGAGAGAGAGAGTAGAGAGAGGGAGAGCACTTGCTGCCGAGACACATAAAGATAAAGGGACAGAGAGAGACAGCATTGGATAGATGGTCAATCAGTATTGTGAAGATATGATCAGATCATTATGTTACTGTTCTACAGTGTTCTGTCAGTGCTAATCTGCCGTCACAACTGTTACACACACTGGCATACACACACACACACATTCACACTAATCTCACTCACTGGCACACAAACACACACACTAGTCTCTCTCACACACACACACACACACACACATTGACTATCAATGAGGGTTCTAAAGAAAAAATAAAAGAAAAGAGAGATGTATTCTATTGTCCTCGTTTCTTATCAAGATCGACAGATCAGGAGTCTCGGATCATTACAGTGAGATGGCAGGAAGAATATCTGATTTCATCTCTGTGTCTTCTGTTATTTGTGACTGTTTTCAGAGTAGCGTATGATGCCAGTAGAAGACAGTACTGATCACCTATTCTGGTGTCGAGACAATACACATTTTCTGAACTTTCAGAGGAACGTAACCTACCAGATTCTGACTGCCTGGATGTAATATCGTCATGATATTAGAACATCCTGCCACTTCAACGTGACGTTCTAGGAATCCTTTTTGTAAGGGTTAGTGAAGGTTTCATTCAAGTAGTTGTGATGAGCTGGAGAAGCTTTAACCCCATGTTTGCCATGAACCAAAGGTTGCATTCTAGTGTGTCGTGAGGTCTCATGTCTCCTCTTCGTCATCCGTCCAAGGTTTTATATTTGTCTGTCCAGTCACATCTTCCTCTGTACTCTCTGTGTTCAGATCCTGGGTGTTTTGTCCATCCGGTTCCATGTTCCCTAGTCCGGTCAATGTTTCCTGTAAGTCACTGTTGGGTTTCTGTTCTAGTGGTGGTACTTCTATGCTTGGTCGGTTTGTCATTGCCAAACCTATATGATAGTTAAATTCAGTCTAACTCCGTATTTAACAATGTCTGCTTTGAAAGCTTGTCTTTGTATCGTTTTAAAGATGCCTCTATAGGAAAGGGTTTTGTTTAAAACTGGCTGTAAATACGCTGCTAAAGATGCCTGTGGTTTGGACAAGTATTCGCCTACACAGCTACATTTACCTGATTTGTGTCAGCTAGGTGTTGTGCATAATGTTTTGTTCGCTAGGCGTTAGCATGCACAGTTTAGGTGATTTTTGTCAGCTAGGTGTTGTGCATAATGTTTTGTTCGCTAGGCGTTAGCATGCACAGTTTAGGTGATTTGTGTCAGCTAGGTGTTGTGCATAATGTTTTGTTCGCTAGGCGTTAGCATGCACAGTTTAGGTGATTTGTGTCAGCTAGGTGTTGTGCATAATGTTTTGTTCGCTAGGCGTTAGCATGCACAGTTTAGGTGATTTGTGTCAGCTAGGTGTTGTGCATAATGTTTTGTTCGCTAGGCGTTAGCATGCACAGTTTAGGTGATTTGTGTCAGCTAGGTGTTGTGCATAATGTTTTGTTCGCTAGGCGTTAGCATGCACAGTTTAGGTGATTTTTGTCAGCTAGGTGTTGTGCATAATGTTTTGTTCGCTAGGCGTTAGCATGCACAGTTTAGGTGATTTGTGTCAGCTAGGTGTTGTGCATAATGTTTTGTTCGCTAGGCGTTAGCATGCACAGTTTAGGTGATTTGTGTCAGCTAGGTGTTGTGCATAATGTTTTGTTCGCTAGGCGTTAGCATGCACAGTTTAGGTGATTTGTGTCAGCTAGGTGTTGCTCAAAGCGTCTCTTCATTTAGATTTAGAATGTGTCCAAGCACCTGTTCACTTTCCATCCATCCTCATCCACAGGTTAATACGACTGTCTTACCCGCAGAGAAACATTATTAACATCTCAGATGATCTACATGGGATTTATCATGGCCAAATCCACATTGAAGGAGATGACTGGAATGAAATAAGAGTGAACGGAAAAGAGGTTATGGTAGAGGTTATGATAGAGGTTATGATAGAGGTTATGGTAGAGGTTATGATAGAGGTTATGATAGAGGTTATGGTAGAGGTTATGATAGAGGTTATGATAGAGGTTATGATAGGGGTTATGGTAGAGGTTATGGTAGAGGTTATGATAGAGGTTATGATAGAGGTTATGGTAGAGGTTATGATAGAGGTTATGATAGAGGTTATGATAGAGGTTATGGTAGAGGTTATGGTAGAGGTTATGATAGAGGTTATGATAGAGGTTATGATAGAGGTTATGGTAGAGGTTATGATAGAGGTTATGATAGAGGTTATGATAGAGGTTATGGTAGAGGTTATGGTAGAGGTTATGGTAGAGGTTATGGTAGAGGTTATGATAGAGGTTATGATAGAGGTTATGGTAGAGGTTATGGTAGAGGTTATGATAGAGGTTATGGTAGAGGTTATGGTAGAGGTTATGGTAGAGGTTATGATAGAGGTTATGATAGAGGTTATGGTAGAGGTTATGGTAGAGGTTATGATAGAGGTTATGGTAGAGGTTATGGTAGAGGTTATGGTAGAGGTTATGGTAGAGGTTATGATAGAGGTTATGGTAGAGGTTATGGTAGAGGTTATGATAGAGGTTATGGTAGAGGTTATGATAGAGGTTATGATAGAGGTTATGATAGGGGTTATGATAGAGGTTATGATAGAGGTTATGATAGAGGTTATGGTAGAGGTTATGATAGAGGTTATGATAGAGGTTATGATAGGGGTTATGATAGAGGTTATGATAGAGGTTATGATAGAGGTTATGGTAGAGGTTATGATAGAGGTTATGATAGAGGTTATGATAGAGGTTATGATAAAGGTCATGGTAGAGGTTATGATAGAGGTTATGATAGAGGTTATGGTAGAGGTTATGGTAGAGGTTATGGTAGAGGTTATGATAGAGGTTATGATAGAGGTTATGATAGAGGTTATGATAGAGGTTATGATAGAGGTTATGATAGAGGTTATGGTAGAGGTTATGGTAGAGGTTATGGTAGAGGTTATGGTAGAGGTTATGGTAGAGGTTATGATAGAGGTTATGATAGAGGTTATGGTAGAGGTTATGATAGAGGTTATGATAGAGGTTATGATAGGGGTTATGATAGAGGTTATGATAGAGGTTATGATAGAGGTTATGATAGAGGTTATGATAGAGGTTATGATAAAGGTCATGGTAGAGGTTATGATAGAGGTTATGATAGAGGTTATGGTAGAGGTTATGGTAGAGGTTATGGTAGAGGTTATGGTAGAGGTTATGATAGAGGTTATGATAGAGGTTATGGTAGAGGTTATGATAGAGGTTATGATAGAGGTTATGGTAGAGGTTATGATAGAGGTTATGATAGAGGTATACAGACATAGCAGAAGTGCGTTTTACCAGAGCTTTGTAAATCAACCACACTGTTTAGTTGTAATGGCATTTCACTCAATGAATGAGGTATCGGCAAAGGTCAGTGTTGTAAAGAAGTGGTGAGTACCTAGCGACAGTGGTGAGTACCTAGAGACAGTGGTGAATACCTACAGACAGTGGTGAGTACCTAGAGACAGTGGTGAGTACCTACCGACAGTGGGGAGTACCTAGAGACAGTGGTGAGTACCTACAGACAGTGGTGAGTACCTATCGACAGTGTTGAGTACCTACAGACAGTGGTGAGTACCTAGAGACAGTGGTGAGTACCTACAGACAGTGGTGAGTACCTACAGACAGTGGTGAGTACCTACCGACAGTGGTGAGTACCTACAGACAGTGGTGAGTACCTAGAGACAGTGGTGAGTACCTAGAGACAGTGGTGAGTACCTACAGACAGTGGTGAGTACCTACAGACAGTGGTGAGTACCTACAGACAGTGGTGAGTACCTGCAGACAGTGGTGAGTACCTAGAGACAGTGGTGAGTACCTACAGACAGTGATGAGTACCTACCGACAGTGGTGAGTACCTACAGACAGTGGTGAGTACCTACAGACAGTGGTGAGTACCTAGAGACAGTGGTGAGTACCTACAGACAGTGGTGAGTACCAACAGACAGTGGTGAGTACCTAGAGACAGTGGAGAGTACCTACAGTCAGTGGTGAGTACCTACTGACAGTGGTGAGTACCTAGAGACCGTGGTGATTACCTACAGACAGTGGTGAGTACCTACAGACAGTGGTGAGTACCTACAGACAGTGGTGAGTACCTACCGACAGTGGTGAGTACCTACAGACAGTGGTGAGTACCTACAGACAGTGGTGAGTACCTAACAACAGTGGTGAGTACCTACAGACAGTGGTGAGTACCTACAGACAGTGGTGAGTACCTAGAGACAGTGGTGAGTACCTAGAGACAGTGGTGAGTACCTGCCGACAGTGGTGAGTTCCTACCGACAGTGGTGAGTACCTACAGACAGTGGTGAGTACCTACAGACAGTGGTGAGTACCTAACGACAGTGGTGAGTACCTACCGACAGTGGTGAGTACCTAAAGTCAGTGGTGAGTACCTAACGACAGTGGTGAGTGCCAACAGACAGTGGTGAGTACCTACAGACAGTGGTGAGTACCTACAGACAGTAGTGAGTACCTACAGACAGTGGTGAGTACCTAACGACAGTGGTGAGTTCCTACAGACAGTGGTGAGTACCTACAGACAGTGGTGAGTACCTACAGACAGTGGTGAGTACCTACAGACAGTGGTGAGTACCTACAGACAGTGGTGTGTACCTAGAGACAGTGGTGAGTACCTAGAGACAGAGGTGAGTACCTAGAGACAGTGGTGAGTACCTAGAGACAGTGGTGAGTACCTACTGACAGTGGTGAGTACCTAGCGACAGTGGTGAGTACCTAGAGACAGTGGTGAGTACCTACTGACAGTGGTGAGTACCTACAGACAGTGGTGAGTACCTACAGACAGTGGTGAGTACCTAGCGACAGTGGTGAGTACCTACTGACAGTGGTGAGTACCTACTGACAGTGGTGAGTACCTAGCGACAGTGGTGAGTACCTAGAGACAGTGGTGAGTACCTACTGACAGTGGTGAGTACCTAGCGACAGTGGTGAGTACTTAGAGACAGTGGTGAGTACCTACTGACAGTGGTGAGTACCTAGCGACAGTGGTGAGTACCTACAGACAGTGGTGAGTACCTACAGCCAGTGGTGAGTACCTAGAGACTGTGGTGAGTACCTAGAGACAGTGGTGAGTACCTACTGACAGTGGTGAGTACCTAGCGACAGTGGTGAGTACCTAGCGACAGTGGTGAGTACTTAGAGACAGTGGTGAGTACCTAGAGACAGTGGTGAGTACCTAGAGACAGTGGTGAGTACCTACTGACAGTGGTGAGTACCTACAGACAGTGGTGAGTACCTACAGACAGTGGTGAGTACCTAGCGACAGTGGTGAGTACCTACTGACAGTGGTGAGTACCTACTGACAGTGGTGAGTACCTAGCGACAGTGGTGAGTACTTAGAGACAGTGGTGAGTACCTACTGACAGTGGTGAGTACCTAGCGACAGTGGTGAGTACCTACAGACAGTGGTGAGTACCTACAGCCAGTGGTGAGTACCTAGAGACTGAGGTGAGTACCTAGAGACAGTGGTGAGTACCTAGAGACAGTGGTGAGTACCTACAGACAGTGGTGAGTACCTACAGACAGTGGTGAGTACCTAGAGACAGTGGTGAGTACCTACAGACAGTGGTGAGTACCTAGAGACAGTGGTGAGTACCTAACGACAGTGGTGAGTTCCTACAGACAGTGGTGAGTACCTACAGACAGTGGTGAGTACCTACAGACAGTGGTGAGTACCTAGAGACAGTGGTGAGTACCTACAGACAGTGGTGAGTACCTACAGACAGTGGTGAGTACCTAGAGACAGTGGAGAGTACCTACAGACAGTGGTGAGTACCTACTGACAGTGGTGAGTACCTAGCGACAGTGGTGAGTACTTAGAGACAGTGGTGAGTACCTACTGACAGTGGTGAGTACCAACAGACAGTGGTGAGTACCTAGAGACAGTGGTGAGTACCTACAGACAGTGGTGAGTACCTAGAGACAGTGGTGAGTACCTAACGACAGTGGTGAGTTCCTACAGACAGTGGTGAGTACCTACAGACAGTGGTGAGTACCTAGAGACAGTGGTGAGTACCTACAGACAGTGGTGAGTACCTACAGACAGTGGTGAGTACCTAGAGACAGTGGAGAGTACCTACAGACAGTGGTGAGTACCTACTGACAGTGGTGAGTACCTAGAGACCGTGGTGATTACCTACAGACAGTGGTGAGTACCTACAGACAGTGGTGAGTACCTACAGACAGTGGTGAGTACCTACAGACACTGGTGAGTACCTACAGACAGTGGTGAGTACCTACAGACAGTGGTGAGTACCTACAGACAGTGGTGAGTACCTAGAGACAGTGGTGAGTACCTAGAGACAGTGGTGAGTACCTACCGACAGTGGTGAGTACCTACCGACAGTGGTGAGTACCTACAGACAGTGGTGAGTACCTACAGACAGTGGTGAGTACCTAACGACAGTGGTGAGTACCTACCGACAGTGGTGAGTACCTAAAGACAGTGGTGAGTACCTAACGACAGTGGTGAGTACCAACAGACAGTGGTGAGTACCTACAGACAGTGGTGAGTACCTACAGACAGTAGTGAGTACCTACAGACAGTGGTGAGTACCTACCGACAGTGGTGAGTACCTACAGACAGTGGTGAGTACCTACAGACAGTGGTGAGTACCTAACGACAGTGGTGAGTACCTACAGACAGTGGTGAGTACCTAGAGACAGTGGTGAGTACCTACAGACAGTGGTGAGTACCTAATGACAGTGGTGAGTTCCTACAGACAGTGGTGAGTACCTACAGACAGTGGTGAGTACCTACAGACAGTTGTGAGTACCTACAGACAGTTGTGAGTAGCTTCAGACAGTGGTGAGTACCTACAGACAGTGGTGAGTACCTACAGACAGTTGTGAGTACCTACCGACAGTGGTGAGTACCTACAGACAGTGGTGAGTACCTACAGACAGTGGTGAGTACCTAGAGACAGTGGTGAGTACCTACAGACAGTGGTGAGTACCTACAGACAGTGGTGAGTACCTAGAGACAGTGGTGAGTACCTACAGACAGTGGTGAGTACCTACTGACAGTGGTGAGTACCTAGAGACCGTGGTGATTACCTACAGACAGTGGTGAGTACCTACAGACAGTGGTGAGTTCCTACAGACAGTGGTGAGTACCTACCAACAGTGGTGAGTACCTACAGACAGTGGTGAGTACCTACAGACAGTGGTGAGTACCTACAGACAGTGGTGAGTACCTACAGACAGTGGTGAGTACCTACAGACAGTGGTGAGTACCTAACGACAGTGGTGAGTACCTACCGACAGTGGTGAGTACCTACAGACAGTGGTGAGTACCTAACGACAGTGGTGAGTACCAACAGACAGTGGTGAGTACCTACAGACAGTGGTGAGTACCTACAGACAGTGGTGAGTACCTACAGACAGTGGTGAGTACCTACCGACAGTGGTGAGTACCTACAGACAGTGGTGAGTACCTACAGACAGTGGTGAGTACCTACCGACAGTGGTGAGTACCTACAGACAGTGGTGAGTACCTAACGACAGTGGTGAGTACCAACAGACAGTGGTGAGTACCTACAGACAGTGGTGAGTACCTACAGACAGTGGTGAGTACCTACAGACAGTGGTGAGTACCTACCGACAGTGGTGAGTACCTACAGACAGTGGTGAGTACCTAACGACAGTGGTGAGTACCTACAGACAGTGGTGAGTACCTAGAGACAGTGGTGAGTACCTACAGACAGTGGTGAGTACCTAACGACAGTGGTGAGTTCCTACAGACAGTGGTGAGTACCTACAGACAGTGGTGAGTACCTACAGACAGTGGTGAGTACCTACAGACAGTTGTGAGTAGCTACAGACAGTGGTGAGTACCTACAGACAGTGGTGAGTACCTACAGACAGTTGTGAGTACCTAGAGACAGTGGTGAGTACCTACAGACAGTGGTGAGTACCTACAGACAGTGGTGAGTACCTAGAGACAGTGGTGAGTACCTACAGACAGTGGTGAGTACCTACTGACAGTGGTGAGTACCTAGAGACCGTGGTGATTACCTACAGACAGTGGTGAGTACCTACAGACAGTGGTGAGTACCTACAGACAGTGGTGAGTACCTACCAACAGTGGTGAGTACCTACAGACAGTGGTGAGTACCTACAGACAGTGGTGAGTACCTAACAACAGTGGTGAGTACCTACAGACAGTGGTGAGTACCTAGAGACAGTGGTGAGTACCTAGAGGCAGTGGTGAGTACCTACCGACAGTGGTGAGTACCTACCGACAGTGGTGAGTACCTACAGACAGTGGTGAGTACCTACAGACAGTGGTGAGTACCTAACGACAGTGGTGAGTACCTACCGACAGTGGTGAGTACCTACAGACAGTGGTGAGTACCTAACGACAGTGGTGAGTACCAACAGACAGTGGTGAGTACCTACAGACAGTGGTGAGTACCTACAGACAGTGGTGAGTACCTACAGACAGTGGTGAGTACCTACCGACAGTGGTGAGTACCTACAGACAGTGGTGAGTACCTAACGACAGTGGTGAGTACCTACAGACAGTGGTGAGTACCTAGAGACATTGGTGAGTACCTACAGACAGTGGTGAGTACCTAACGACAGTGGTGAGTTCCTACAGACAGTGGTGAGTACCTACAGACAGTGGTGAGTACCTACAGACAGTGGTGAGTACCTACAGACAGTTGTGAGTAGCTACAGACAGTGGTGAGTACCTACAGACAGTGGTGAGTACCTACAGACAGTGGTGAGTACCTACAGACAGTGGTGAGTATTGTCACTTAGTTACATCAAAGTAACAGTCTTTTTCCCTGTGGTGTTTCCATGAATTTGTCCACCCTTTTTATGTGCCAATGTGAGCTTCATGTCTTCAAAACAACCTTGGATTTGGCTCTCAAACTAGCAATTTCATGGCTAACTGAGGTGTGGTGGTGCTTCTAACTGGAGATGTGTAGTTTATGCACATATAAACAACATATTACACAGTCAGACAAAAAAGGAGGTCTCAAATGTAATTTGGTTATTCAAAAACGTTCCAGACTGCATTGTTAATTTAAATATACTTTGGCAATATTTATATTGTTAAGTCATGCCAATAAAGCAAATAAAATGGCAAATAATAGTGTGTTGAGAAAATGTGGAGGCAAAATGTAAGAGGGATCTAGGCGGGTATATATATATATAGGTATATTCTGTGATAAATATGTGATAAATGTAAGAGGGATCTAGGGGGGTATATATATATATAGGTATATTCTGTGATATATATGTGATAAATGTAAGAGGGATCTAGGGGGGTATATATATATATAGGTATATTCTGTGATATATATGTGATAAATGTAAGAGGATCTAGGGGGTATATATATATAGGTATATTCTGTGATAAATATGTGATAAATGTAAGAGGGATCTAGGGGGGTATATATATATATAGGTATATTCTGTGATATATATGTGATAAATGTAAGAGGGATCTAGGGGGGTATATATATATATAGGTATATTCTGTAATATATATGTGATAAATGTAAGAGGGATCTAGGGGGTATATATATATATAGGTATATTCTGTGATATATATGTGATAAATGTAAGAGGGATCTAGGGGGTATATATATATATAGGTATATTCTGTGATATATATGTGATAAATGTAAGAGGGATCTAGGCGGGTATATATATATATAGGTATATTCTGTGATATATATGTGATAAATGTAAGAGGGATCTAGGGGTATATATATATAGGTATATTCTGTGATATATATGTGATAAATGTAAGAGGGATCTAGGCGGGTATATATATATATAGGTATATTCTGTGATATATATGTGATAAATGTAAGAGGGATCTAGGCGGGTATATATATATATAGGTATATTCTGTGATAAATATGTGATAAATGTAAGAGGATCTAGGGGGTATATATATATATAGGTATATTCTGTGATATATATGTGATAAATGTAAGAGGGATCTAGGGGGTATATATATATATAGGTATATTCTGTGATATATATGTGATAAATGTAAGAGGGATCTAGGCGGGTATATATATATATAGGTATATTCTGTGATAAATATGTGATAAATGTAAGAGGGATCTAGGGGGGTATATATATATATAGGTATATTCTGTGATATATATGTGATAAATGTAAGAGGGATCTAAGGGGGTATATATATATATAGGTATATTCTGTGATATATATGTGATAAATGTAAGAGGGATCTAGGCGGGTATATATATATATAGGTATATTCTGTGATATATATGTGATAAATGTAAGAGGGATCTAGGCGGGTATATATATATATAGGTATATTCTGTGATATATATGTGATAAATGTAAGAGGGATCTAGGGGTGTATATATATATATAGGTATATTCTGTGATATATATGTGATTAATGTAAGAGGGATCTAGGGGGGTATATATATATATATAGGTATATTCTGTGATATATATGTGATAAATGTAAGAGGATCTAGGGTGTATATATATATATAGGTATATTCTGTGATATATATGTGATTAATGTAAGAGAGGATCTAGGGGGTATATATATATATATAGGTATATTCTGTGATATATATGTGATAAATGTAAGAGGGATCTAGGGGGTATATATATATATAGGTATATTCTGTGATATATATGTGATAAATGTAAGAGGGATCTAGGGGTGTATATATATATATAGGTATATTCTGTGATATATATGTGATTAATGTAAGAGGGATCTAGGGGGGTATATATATATATATAGGTATATTCTGTGATATATATGTGATAAATGTAAGAGGGATCTAGGGGGGTATATATATATATAGGTATATTCTGTGATATATATGTGATAAATGTAAGAGGGATCTAGGGGGGTATATATATATATAGGTATATTCTGTGATATCTGGAATTATTCTCTTATTCTTCTTTTTTCATTTTTCGGAAGGCTGTGTGCGCATGTGCGTGTGTGTGCGTGCGTGCGTGCATGTGCACATGTGCGTGTGTGTGTGCGTGCGTGCATGTGCGCATGTGCGTGTGTGTGTGCGTGCGTGCGTGTGTGTGCGTGTGTGTGTGCGTGCGTGTTTGTGTGTGTCTTTGTGTGCGCGTGCGTGTGTGTGTGTGTGTGTGTGTGCATGTGTGTGTGTGTGTGTGTGTGTGCAAACTCTCAAGGTCTCCTTTTGATCTTCCACATTTGTCCATAAACTTTGAAATTTGACTGAAAGGAATGAGAGGAGGAGGAGTAGGTCATGGGGGAATGTGGGTGTGGTGTATTGGGGAGGAGGTGGGAATGGGGTGTAGTGTATTGGGGAGGAGGTGGGAATGTGGGTGTGGTGTATTGGGGAGGAGGTGGGAATGTGGCTGTGGTGTATTAGGGAGGAGGTGGGAATGGGGTGTAGTGTATTGGGGAGGAGGTGGGAATGTGGGTGTGGTGTATTGGGGAGGAGGTGGGAATGGGGGTGTGGTGTATTGGGGAGGAGGTGGGAATGTGGGTGTGGTGTATTGGGGAGGAGGTGGGAATGGGGTGTAGTGTATTGGGGAGGAGGTGGGAATGTGGGTGTGGTGTATTAGGGAGGAGGTGGGAATGGGGTGTGGTGTATTGGGGAGGAGGTGGGAATGTGGGTGTGGTGTATTGGGGAGGAGGTGGGAATGGGGTGTGGTGTATTAGGGAGGAGGTGGGAATGTGGGTGTAGTGTATTGGGGAGGAGGTGGGAATGTGGGTGTGGTGTATTAGGGAGGAGGTGGGAATGGGGTGTAGTGTATTGGGGAGGAGGTGGGAATGTGGGTGTGGTGTATTAGGGAGGAGGTGGGAATGGGGTGTGGTGTATTGGGGAGGAGGTGGGAATGTGGGTGTGGTGTATTAGGGAGGAGGTGGGAATGGGGGTGTGGTGTATTGGGGAGGAGGTGGGAATGTGGGTGTGGTGTATTAGGGAGGAGGTGGGAATGGGGGTGTGGTGTATTGGGGAGGAGGTGGGAATGTGGGTGTGGTGTATTAGGGAGGAGGTGGGAATGGGGGTGTGGTGTATTTGGGAGGAGGTGGGAATGGGGGTGTGGTGTATTGGGGAGGAGGTGGGAATGTGGGTGTGGTGTATTAGGGAGGAGGTGGGAATGGGGGTGTAGTGTATTAGGGAGGAGGTGGGAATGTGGGTGTGGTGTATTAGGGAGGAGGTGGGAATGGGGGTGTGGTGTATTGGGGAGGAGGTGGGAATGTGGGTGTGGTGTATTAGGGGGAGGAGGTGGGAATGGGGGTGAGGTGTATTAGGGAGGAGGTGGGAATGTGGGTGTAGTGTATTGGGGAGGAGGTGGGAATGGGGGTGGGTATTAGGGAGGAGGTGGAATGGGGTGTAGTGTGTTGGGGAGGAGGTGGGAAATGGGGGGGTGGGAATGGGGTGTAGTGTATTAGGGAGTAGGTGGGTATGGAGGTGTAGTGGGGAGGAGGTGGGAATGGGGTGTGGTGTATTAGGGAGGAGGTGGGAATGGGGGTGTGGTGTATTGGGGAGGAGGTGGGAATGTGGGTGTGGTGTATTGGGGAGGAGGTGGGAATGGGGTGTGGTGTATTAGGGAGGAGGTGGGAATGTGGGTGTAGTGTATTGGGGAGGAGGTGGGAATGTGGGTGTGGTGTATTAGGGAGGAGGTGGGAATGGGGTGTAGTGTATTGGGGAGGAGGTGGGAATGTGGGTGTGGTGTATTAGGGAGGAGGTGGGAATGGGGGTGTGGTGTATTGGGGAGGAGGTGGGAATGTGGGTGTGGTGTATTAGGGAGGAGGTGGGAATGGGGTGTGGTGTATTGGGGAGGAGGTGGGAATGTGGGTGTGGTGTATTAGGGAGGAGGTGGGAATGGGGTGTGGTGTATTGGGGAGGAGGTGGGAATGTGGGTGTGGTGTATTAGGGAGGAGGTGGGAATGGGGGTGTGGTGTATTGGGGAGGAGGTGGGAATGGGGGTGTGGTGTATTGGGGAGGAGGTGGGAATGTGGGTGTGGTGTATTAGGGAGGAGGTGGGAATGGGGGTGTGGTGTATTAGGGAGGAGGTGGGAATGTGGGTGTGGTGTATTAGGGAGGAGGTGGGAATGGGGTGTGGTGTATTGGGGAGGAGGTGGGAATGGGGGTGTGGTGTATTAGGGAGGAGGTGGGAATGGGGGTGAGGTGTATTAGGGAGGAGGTGGGAATGTGGGTGTAGTGTATTGGGGAGGAGGTGGGAATGGGGGTGTGGTGTATTAGGGAGGAGGTGGGAATGGGGGTGTAGTGTATTGGGGAGGAGGTGGGAAGGGGGGTGTAGTGTGGGGAGGAGGTGGAATGGGGTATTAGGGAGGAGGTGGGTGGGAATGTGGGGGTGTAGTGTATTGGGGGAGGTGGGAATGTGGGTGTGGTGTGGGGAATGTGGGTGTGGTGTATTAGGGAGGAGGTGGGAATGTGGGTGTAGTGTATTGGGAGGAGGTGGGAATGTGGGTGTGGTGTATTAGGGGAGGAGGTGGGAATGGGGTGTAGTGGGAGGTGGGAATGTGGGTGTGGTGTATTGGGAAGGTGGGAATGGGGGTGTGGTGTATTGGGGAGGAGGTGGGAATGTGGGTGTGGTGTATTAGGGAGGAGGTGGGAATGGGGGGTGGTGTATTGGGGAGGAGGTGGGAATGTGGGTGTGGTGTATTAGGGAGGAGGTGGGAATGGGGGTGTGGTGTATTGGGGAGGAGGTGGGAATGTGGGTGTGGTGTATTAGGGAGGAGGTGGGAATGGGTGTGGTGTATTTGGGAGGAGGTGGGAATGGGGTGTGGTGTATTGGGGAGGAGGAATGTGGGTGTGGTGTATTAGGGAGGAAGGTGGGAATGGGGGTGTAGGTATTAGGGAGGAGGTGGGAATGTGGGTGTGGTGTATTAGGGAGGAGGTGGGAATGGGGGTGTGGTGTATTGGGGAGGAGGTGGGAATGTGGGTGTGGTGTATTAGGGAGGAGGTGGGAATGGGGGTGAGGTGTATTAGGGAGGAGGTGGGAATGTGGGTGTAGTGTATTGGGGAGGAGGTGGGAATGGGGGTGAGGTGTATTAGGGAGGAGGTGGGAATGGGGGTGTAGTGTATTGGGGAGGAGGTGGGAATGGGGGTGTAGTGTATTGGGGAGGAGGTGGGAATGGAGGTGTAGTGTATTGGGGAGGAGGTGGGAATGGGGGTGTAGTGTATTAGGGAGTAGGTGGGTATGGAGGTGTAGTGTATTGCGGAGGAGGTGGGAATGGGTGTGTGGTGTATTAGGGAGGAGGTGGGAATGGGGGTGTGGTGTATTGGGGAGGAGGTGGGAATGTGGGTGTGGTG
>CM055752.1:863068-893068 GCA_029465975.1 Dallia pectoralis
TTTTAAAACAGCTTGGCCAGATTTGTTAAGTAATCACTGGGATTAATGAGTTGGTGACAAACTAACTGTATTTATATTATTTAGTCATTGCATTGACCCTTATGAAGAGGGCAAAGATCAATCAGTGTAGCTCTGTGGTTTCCTGGTTGGGTGAGATAAGGTTTCTGGCGTTGACTTCCTGGTTGGGTGAGATAAGGATTCTGGTGTTGACTTCCTGGTTGGGTGAGATAAGGATTCTGGTGTTGACTTCCTGGTTGGGTGAGATAAGGTTTCTGGTGTTGACTTCCTGGCTGGGTGAGATAAGGTTTCTGGTGTTGACTTCCTGGTTGGGTGAGATAAGGTTTCTGGTGTTGACTTCCTGGCTGGGTGAGATAAGGTTTCTGGTGTTGACTTCCTGGTTGGGTGAGATAAGGTTTCTGGTGTTGACTTCCTGGCTGGGTGAGATAAGGTTTCTGGTGTTGACTTCCTGCTTGGGTGAGATAAGGTTTCTGGCGTTGACTTCCTGGTTGGGTGAGATAAGGTTTCTGGTGTTGACTTCCTGGCTGGGTGAGATAAGGTTTCTGGTGTTGACTTCCTGGTTGGGTGAGATAAGGTTTCTGGTGTTGACTTCCTGGCTGGGTGAGATAAGGTTTCTGGTGTTGACTTCCTGGTTGGGTGAGATAAGGTTTCTGGCGTTGACTACCATGATAAAAGGCAGAATGGCATCAGACGTGCTTAGAAAGAGATATTTCTCCACATTGACTCCACCGGGTCTAGCAGGTTCTCTGGGTTTTCCGGGTCCACTGGGAGCTGCTGTCATGAGGAAGGGTCTTAATCACAAATTGGAAATCACGAAACAGGCCAGAAAAACAGGTACCAAAGGAAAACAATATCTCTGGTGTTCTGTCACATGTTATTCTCATAGGACGTAAAATTAAATTGAGACCTTTTTTTTGTTGTGATGTGTTTAATGTTCTTCCTCATCAGTTGAGGCATATTTGTAATTTCTGTCTATTGTAGCATGACTGTCCAGCGAACTAAATGTCCTCCAGTGATCCGCCAACAGCACATATTTATGTAACTACATTCATCTGGGTCAGAATAAACAAACAGGAAGCTAAGTTTCATATTATGTTGTATTTTTGTACTCTGGGAGTATTTTCTGACCTTTTGCACTGTAAGGAAAACATTCCTCCGGGAAATAATAAATACATTTGGATTCTCAACAACTGAAATAATCATAATAATAATTTATGACAGCTTATTATATGAAGTCTCCATGTCTGCTATCCGATAGGGCCCTCTGGCCTATTTAGTGCCCTAGTTTTAAACACTGCTCAGGAGTGTGGAGTGTGAAGTGTGGCGTGTAAAGTGTGGAGTCTGAAGTGTGGAGTCTGAAGTGCGGAGTCTGAAGTGTGGAGTCTGAAGTGCGGAGTCTGAAATGTGGAGTGTGAAGTGTGGAGTCTGAAGTGTGGAGTCTGAAGTGTGGAGTCTGAAGTGAGGAGTCTGAAATGTGGAGTCTGAAGTGTGGAGTGTAAAGTGTGGAGTCTGAAGTGTGGAGTCTGAAGTGCGGAGTCTGAAGTGTGGAGTCTGAAGTGCGGAGTGTGAAGTGTGGAGTGTAAAGTGTGGAGTCTGAAGTGTGGAGTCTGAAGTGTGGAGTCTGAAGTGTGGAGTCTGAAATGTGGAGTGTAAAGTGTGGAGTGTAAAGTGTGGAGTGTAAAGTGTGGAGTGTGAAGTGTGGCGTGTAAAGTGTGGAGTCTGAAGTGTGGAGTCTGAAATGTGGAGTGTGAAGTGTGGAGTGTAAAGTGTGGAGTCTGAAGTGTGGAGTCTGAAGTGCGGAGTCTGAAGTGTGGAGTCTGAAATGTGGAGTGTAAAGTGTGGAGTGTAAAGTGTGGAGTGTAAAGTGTGGAGTGTGAAGTGTGGCGTGTAAAGTGTGGAGTCTGAAGTGTGGAGTCTGAAGTGCGGAGTCTGAAATGTGGAGTGTAAAGTGTGGAGTGTAAAGTGTGGAGTCTGAAGTGAGGAGTCTGAAATGTGGAGTGTAAAGTGTGGAGTCTGAAGTGTGGAGTCTGAAGTGCGGAGTCTGAAGTGTGGAGTCTGAAGTGCGGAGTCTGAAATGTGGAGTGTAAAGTGTGGAGTGTAAAGTGTGGAGTCTGAAGTGAGGAGTCTGAAATGTGGAGTGTGAAGTGTGGAGTCTGAAGTGTGGAGTCTGAAGTGAGGAGTCTGAAATGTGGAGTGTGAAGTGTGGAGTCTGAAGTGTGGAGTCTGAAGTGCGGAGTCTGAAATGTGGAGTGTAAAGTGTGGAGTCTGAAGTGTGGAGTCTGAAGTGTGGAGTCTGAAGTGTGGAGTCTGAAGTGTGGAGTCTGAAGTGCGGAGTCTGAAATGTGGAGTGTAAAGTGTGGAGTCTGAAGTGTGGAGTCTGAAGTGTGGAGTCTGAAGTGTGGAGTCTGAAGTGTGGAGTCTGAAGTGCGGAGTCTGAAATGTGGAGTGTAAAGTGTGGAGTCTGAAGTGTGGAGTCTGAAGTGTGGAGTCTGAAGTGTGGAGTCTGAAGTGTGGAGTCTGAAATGTGGAGTGTAAAGTGTGGAGTGTAAAGTGTGGAGTCTGAAGTGTGGAGTCTGAAGTGTGGAGTCTGAAATGTGGAGTGTAAAGTGTGGAGTCTGAAGTGTGGAGTCTGAAGTGTGGAGTCTGAAATGTGGAGTGTAATGTGTGGAGTGTAAAGTGTGGAGTGTAAAGTGTGGAGTGTGAAGTGTGGCGTGTAAAGTGTGGAGTCTGAAGTGTGGAGTCTGAAGTGCGGAGTCTGAAATGTGGAGTGTAAAGTGTGGAGTGTAAAGTGTGGAGTCTGAAGTGAGGAGTCTGAAATGTGGAGTGTAAAGTGTGGAGTCTGAAGTGTGGAGTCTGAAGTGCGGAGTCTGAAGTGTGGAGTCTGAAGTGCGGAGTCTGAAATGTGGAGTGTAAAGTGTGGAGTGTAAAGTGTGGAGTCTGAAGTGAGGAGTCTGAAATGTGGAGTGTGAAGTGTGGAGTCTGAAGTGTGGAGTCTGAAGTGAGGAGTCTGAAATGTGGAGTGTGAAGTGTGGAGTCTGAAGTGTGGAGTCTGAAGTGCGGAGTCTGAAATGTGGAGTGTAAAGTGTGGAGTCTGAAGTGTGGAGTCTGAAGTGTGGAGTCTGAAGTGTGGAGTCTGAAGTGTGGAGTCTGAAGTGCGGAGTCTGAAATGTGGAGTGTAAAGTGTGGAGTCTGAAGTGTGGAGTCTGAAGTGTGGAGTCTGAAGTGTGGAGTCTGAAGTGTGGAGTCTGAAGTGCGGAGTCTGAAATGTGGAGTGTAAAGTGTGGAGTCTGAAGTGTGGAGTCTGAAGTGTGGAGTCTGAAGTGTGGAGTCTGAAGTGTGGAGTCTGAAATGTGGAGTGTAAAGTGTGGAGTGTAAAGTGTGGAGTCTGAAGTGTGGAGTCTGAAGTGTGGAGTCTGAAATGTGGAGTGTAAAGTGTGGAGTCTGAAGTGTGGAGTCTGAAGTGTGGAGTCTGAAATGTGGAGTGTAATGTGTGGAGTGTAAAGTGTGGAGTGTAAAGTGTGGAAAGTGTGAAGTGTGTCTAAAGTGTGGAGTGTAAAGTGTGGAGTCTGAAGTGTGGAGTCTGAAGTGCGGAGTCTGAAGTGTGGAGTGTGAAGTGTGGAGTGTAAAGTGTGGAGTCTGAAGTGAGGAGTCTGAAATGTGGAGTGTAAAGTGTGGAGTCTGAAGTGTGGAGTCTGAAGTGCGGAGTCTGAAGTGTGGAGTCTGAAGTGCGGAGTCTGAAATGTGGAGTGTAAAGTGTGGAGTGTAAAGTGTGGAGTCTGAAGTGAGGAGTCTGAAATGTGGAGTGTGAAGTGTGGAGTCTGAAGTGTGGAGTCTGAAGTGAGGAGTCTGAAATGTGGAGTGTGAAGTGTGGAGTCTGAAGTGTGGAGTCTGAAGTGCGGAGTCTGAAATGTGGAGTGTAAAGTGTGGAGTCTGAAGTGTGGAGTCTGAAGTGTGGAGTCTGAAGTGTGGAGTCTGAAGTGTGGAGTCTGAAGTGCGGAGTCTGAAATGTGGAGTGTAAAGTGTGGAGTCTGAGTGTGGAAAGTGTGGAGTCTGAAGTGTGGAGTCTGAAGTGTGGAGTCTGAAGTGCGGAGTCTGAAATGTGGAGTGTAAAGTGTGGAGGAGTCTGAAGTGTGGAGTCTGAAGTGTGGAGTCTGTAAAGTGTGGAGTCTAAAGTGTGGAGTCTGAAGTGTGGAGTCTGAAGTGTGGAGTGAAATGTGGAGTGTGGAGTCTGAAGTGTGGAGTCTGAAAGTGTGTGTAATGTGTGGAGTGTAAAGTGTGGAGTGTAAAGTGTGGAGTCTGAAGTGTGGAGTCTGAAGTGTAGAGTGTAAATTGTGGAGTGTAAAGTGTGGAGTCTAAAGTGTGGAGTGTGAAGTGTGGAGTCTGAAGTGTGGAGTCTGAAATGTGGAGTGTAAAGTGAGGAGTGTAAAGTGTGGAGTCTGAAGTGTGGAGTCTGAAGTGTGGAGTCTGAAATGTGGAGTGTAAAGTGTGGAGTGTAAAGTGTGGAGTCTGAAGTGTGGAGTCTGAAGTTTGGAGTCTGAAATGTGGAGTGTAATGTGTGGAGTGTAAAGTGTGGAGTGTAAAGTGTGGAGTCTGAAGTGTGGAGTCTGAAGTGTGGAGTGTAAATTGTGGAGTGTAAAGTGTGGAGTCTCAAGTGTGGAGTCTGAAGTGTGGAGTGTAAATTGTGGAGTCTGAAGTGTGGAGTGTGAAATGTGGAGTGTGAAGTGTGGAGTCTGAAGTGTGGAGTCTGAAGTGTGGAGTGTGAAATGTGGAGTGTGAAGTGTGGAGTCTGAAGTGTGGAGTCTGAAGTGTGGAGTGTGAAGTGTGGAGTGTGAAATGTGGAGTGTGAAGTGTGGAGTGTGAAGTGTGGAGTCTGAAGTGTGGAGTGTGAAATGTGGAGTGTGAAATGTGGAGTGTGAAGTGTGGAGTGTAAATTGTGGAGTGTGAAATGTGGAGTGTGAAGTGTGGAGTGTGAAGTGTGGAGTGTAAATTGTGGAGTGTGAAATGTGGAGTGTGAAGTGTGCCATCACTGTTATTGGTCAAGCATCCCTTATTCATTCTTGGAGCTGGTTTTGTGGTCATTATTCTGTTGAAAACCAAATGTTATCCCAACTAAACTGAATCCACACAGTTTCCTCTGAACAGCTGATGCTGAGATGTGTGTCACTTGAACTCAGTGAAGCATTTATTTTGGAAACAATCTGAGATGCAGTTAATAGCCCACTTTCTGAGGCTTGCCGTTCTAATGAACTTCTCCTCGGTAGCAGAGGTAGATTTCCGTCTTCCTTTCCTGTGGCGGTTCTAATGAGAGTCAGTGTAATTATAAACCCTCAATGTTTTTCACGACTGAATTGCTCTCGATGTTTTTAACAAATTGAAGAAACTTTCGGAACATTTTCCAAATTGACCGACCTTCATGTGTTAAAGTAATTGTTTTTGCTTCCTTGAGCTGTTCCTGGCATACCATGGCCTTCCTCAGTGCATACATAATGACGGCGTTCTGTATAGAAACTCTACCCTCTGTTTGCCCACTGTGACCCATTAGGAAGAAAATAAATTATGCAAATAGACATTTAAAAAGACACAGAGAATGTCGAGATTGTGCAGAGCTGTCGTCGAGGCGATGGGTGGCTGTGAGGAATATGTAATAAGAAAGAATCTCGAAACCTTTACGGTTTCTACATGATGCCGTGTGTGTTTGTTTATTAAGTGTTGACGTCTTCACTAAGTGCAGACAATTTGTGTCCATTGTACTTCGAACTATAGTTCACAAAAAGATGCAATTCATTTTCATCAAACAAGACTCAAACTCTATATTCCTTGCATGAAGGTAAATATATATTGTTAGCATCTACAGCATAGCAGAGGTACATTCTAATCACTGGTTGCAGAAAGTACCTTGAGTCATGCGATACTGTCTGGCTGTTGATGATTAAAAGGACCTGTCTGGAGTAGAGCAATGTATTTATAACAGCGCTTAGGTGAATTACATTATTGTACTGTAATTACTATGGACAGGTCATATTATGTCATAACATGGGAAAAGTCTTGGTCCTGTGTTAGCCCTGCAGTCACTTAGAGAAACTGTTGACTTAGAAGCAGTTATATAACTGGCTCTCATAACTGGCTCTAATATAACTGTCTCTAATATAACTGGCTCTAATATAACTGGCTCTAATATAACTGGCTCTAATGTAACTGGCTCTAATGTAACTGGCTCTAATATAACTGGCTCTAATATAACTGGTTCTAATATAACTGGTTCTAATATAACTGCCTCTAATATAACTGGCTCTAATATAACTGGCTCTAATATAACTAGCTCTAATATAACTGACTCTAATATAACTGGCTCTCATATAACTGGCTCTAATATAACTTCCTCTAATATAACTGGCTCTAAAATAACTGACTCTAATATAACTGACTCTAATATAACTGGTTCTAATATAACTGGCTCTAATATAACTGACTCTAATATTAGTGCCTCTAATATAACTGGCTCTCATATAACTGTCTCTAATGTAACTGGCTCTAATATAACTGGCTCTAATATAACTGCTTCTAATATAACTGGCTCTCAAATAACTAGCTCTAATATAACTGGCTCTAATATAACTGGCTCTCATATAACTGTCTCTAATGTAACTGGCTCTAATATAACTGGCTCTAATATAACTGGCTCTAATATAACTGGCTCTCAAGACCACCATGTCTGTTGGGAAGATGTTGTAACAAAGATTTCAGTTAAGACTTGAAAAATAGAGACGAGAGGACAGGACATCAGAAAGAGAAGAGGATAGGAAGGCCTAGGATGTGTGAGGAAAGAAGACGGGAAGAGAGAGTAAGTGAAACGAGGAGAGAGGAGGCGAGAAGGCTGGGAAGGAGAGGGAAGAGGAGAGAGGAACAGAAAGTAGAGAGAAACATTCGACAGTAAAATCTAGTGAGTAAAACAGTGTTCTGGGATGTGAAGCGTGAATCTGCATTGGCACTTTACTTCTTACCAGTGTCTCTTTCCCTCTCTCTCTCTTTCCCTTTTCTCTCTCTCCCTCTGTCTATCCCTTCCCCTCGGCCTCCCTCCCTCTCTACCTCCCTCTCTCTCTCTCTTTCTCTCTCTCTCCCTTCTCGGCCTCTCTCCCTTTCTCTCTCTCTCTCTCTCTTTCCCCTTTTCTCTCTCTCTCTCTCCCTCTCTCTCTCCCTCTCTCTTTCCCCTCGGCCTCTCTCCCTCGTTCCTTCTCTATCTGCTCCCATTTCTGTTTTCTGCAGATGAAAACCAATTAGTGAGAACTAAGACAATCAATGTTGAATTAGCTGCAGAGAACAGAGACCCACAACATCTAGCTGATGACTAATAGAACGGATTCCCGTTGGAGCAAACACACACACACACACGCACACACACACACACACACACGCACACGCACACGCACACGCACACACACACACACACGCGTGGTTATTGGCTTACTGTAGCATTCACTTTTCCACCATTGCTATTGTTGTGGCAGTCTTTTAGCAGACTAAATAGGGTTTATTTATAAACTTTATAAAGTCGCAGACAGCAGTTAACTTAGCAAATAACACTGTATTTATCTCCGTAATATCATGAGAAGTTAAGTTTGGAGGCATGGAGCTGAAGCTTTAATAATGGGACTCATAAATGCTATTTCCAGACAATGTTCCTGTAGTAAAAACCTGCTGAGGTCAGCTGAGGCATGTGTCAGCACACACACACACACACACACACACGCACAGACACAGACACAGACACACACACACACACACACACACGAAGACAAGCCCTGTGTCTCCAGCACACACACACACGAAGACTAGCCCTGTGTCTCCAGCACACACACAAACACACACACACACGCACAGACACAGACACACACACACACACACACACACACACACGAAGACAAGCCCTGTGTCTCCAGCACACACACACACACACGAAGACTAGCCCTGTGTCTCCAGCACACACACACACACAGACACACACACACACACACACACGAAGACAAGCCTTGTGTCTCCAGCACACACACACACACGAAGACAAGCCCTGTGTCTCCAGCACACACACACACACACACAAAGACAAGCCCTGTGTCTCCAGCACACACACACACGAAGACAAGCCCTGTGTCTCCAGCACACACGCACACACACGAAGACAAGCCCTGTGTCTCCAACACGCACACACACACACACACGAAGACAAGCCCTGTGTCTCCAGCACACACACACGCGGACACGTACATGGCACATATTTGATCTCATTGACTCAATCATCCCTGATGTAAAAAAGACAGGGAAAGAGATAGACACGTTTCATTCCATGACGTTATGCAGCCACAGGTTTTTGTGACTTCCTAGGGACTGAAAACTCTAACAGAGCTTCAGATGTTATCTTCAGAGATCGGAGAACCTGCCAGAAGGACCACACTTTGTGCAACTCTCCATCACGCAGACCGTTATGGTAATGTCTAGATGGAAGTAAAAGTCTGGAGACCAGAAAATAGGCTGGCTCGGTTGTGAAAATGCCTGCCCTAATTCTCAGCTGGGTGAGAATACCTTATACCATATATTTCTGTTGATTTGCTGCAGAGAGGACAAGCTATCCGACACGTTTTCAGGGACAGTCTTTCAGTCTCTACGGGGGAGATCTGCTTTCGGGTTGTTTTTATGCACTCCACATTGTGAATCGTCTCCAAGATCATTTAAACATTTATGAATAGCTGCCTCTGGGGCACTTCATATAGAGGATCTTTACATTGAACAATGTGTTTATATCCGTTGATAGTGTTGTCTTGTTTGCAGATGGGTTTAGCATATCCCATATTGATGCCTGTTTACCTGCTCAGTGTATTCTCTCGAGTTTATATCTACTGCATCACCTGTCTAGAAAATAACCTGTTTGTCTTTATTGTGATGCAAAATAAATGCAAATGTAATAAACATAATTTGTAACATAGTTACGTGGTATACCAACTATAGTACTCCAGTCTGTGAGTCAGACCGACAAACAGGATGTGTTAACGTGACTCATATACCAGGACAGGAAAGGCCAGGGTCCTGATTAACGTGACTCATATACCAGGACAGAAAAGGCCAGGGTCCTGATTAACGTGACTCATATACCAGGACAGGAAAGGCCAGGGTCCTGAGTTAACGTGACTCATATACCAGGACAGAAAAGGCCAGGGTCCTGAGTTAACGTGACTCATATACCAGGACAGGAAAGGCCAGGGTCCTGAGTTAACGTGACTCATATACCAGGACAGGAAAGGCCAGGGTCCTGAGTTAACGTGACTCATATACCAGGACAGAAAAGGCCAGGGTCCTGAGTTAACGTGACTCATATACCAGGACAGAAAAGGCCAGGGTTCTGAGTTAACGTGACTCATATACCAGGACAGAAAAGGCCAGGGTCCTGAGTTAACGTGACTCATATACCAGGACAGAAAAGGCCAGGGTCCTGAGTTAAATGTTTCAGGTTCTCCACCCTCTTGGGCTATAGCGAGTATTAGCAAGTATTAGCACGTATTTGACAGTATTAGCAAGTAATAGCTAGTATTAGCTAGCATTAGCGAGTATTCGCGCGTATTTGCCTGTATTAGTGAGTATTATCTAGTATTAGCTTGTATTAGCGAGTACTTGCCAGTATTAGCGAGTATTAGCGAGTATTAGTGAGGATTAGCGAGTATTAGCTTGTATTAGCGAGTATTAGCTTGTATTAACGAGTATTAGCGAGTAGTTGCGAGTATTAGCGAGTAGTGTGGCACAAGTTCTAATCCAGGAACATCAAATCATTTTACAACTGGCTTCCATGTGAAGCATGTGTCCACTAGAAATGTCCCACTTCCCTACTTTCAGTATGTACTTAGTATGGACAGTTTGTACTCAGCAGTATGTACTTACAACTGCGGATTCGAGAGTGAGTGTGTCTGTCTGTTTCTCTTAGCCTTTATACATGTGTGTGTCTTCAGTCTTTATACGTGTGTGTACGTGTTCGTTCCCCTGTAGCCCGTGTGGTTAGAGGACAGTGTTCACCACAGGGGTCCAGCGTTCTGGGCTCAATTCCCACGGGTGGCCGGTACTTGAGAAAGTATGACAGTACACGTCTGTAAGTCGTTCAGAGTAAAAGCTTCTGCTAAATTACTAAAATGTAAATGTGTTTGTGTGTGTGTGTGTGTGCGTGTGTGTGTGTGTGGTCATTAATATTCAATAAACAGAATGCATAAGGTACATTCAAGCTCTCACGCGTTGAGGCACTGGGTGACTTTGTTCTCCACTATGGCTGACAGGCACACAGCTCAGTACAGGAGACATTATAGCTGCCCTAGTTCTTTACTTAGCTCACCATGCTCACCCTCACTCGTTTACACCGCCACCTCTCTCTCTATCTGTCTCTCTCTCTTTACCTGTCTCTTTCTCTACCTGTCTCTCTCTCTACCTGTTTCTCTCTCTCTACCTGTCTCTCTCTCTCTCTACCTGTCTCTCTCTTTACCTGTCTATCTTTCTCTACCTGTCTATCTTTCTCTACTTGTCTTTCTCTCTCTACCTTTCTCTCTCTCTACCTGTCTCCCTCTACCTTTCTCTACCTGTCTCCACTTCTTCATCTCCCTACTTGTCTCCCCCTAGCCTGTCTCTCTCTCCATCTCTCTAACTATCTCCCTCTGTCACAACAAGTCTTCTCCCTCATCTTTACTGTATATTTTAAGGACCTTGCCCTTCCAGGGCTCTGTGTGTGTGTGTGTGTGTGTGTGTGTGTGTGTGTGTGTGTGTGTGTGTGTGTGTGTGTGTGTGTGTGTGTGTGTGTGTGTGTGTGTGTGTGTGTGTGTGTGTGTGTGTGTGTGTGTGTGTGTGTGTGTGTGTGTGTGTGTGTGTGTGTGTGTGTGTCTGTGTGTGTCTGTGTGTGTGTGTGTGTCTGTGTGTGTCTGCGTGTGTCTGTGTGTGTGTGTGTGTGTGTGTGTGTGCGCGCGTGTGTCTGTGTGTGTCTGTGTGTGTGTGTGTGTCTGTGTGTGTCTGTGTGTGTCTGTGTGTGTCTGTGTGTGTCTGCGTGTGTCTGCGTGTGTCTGTGTGTGTATGTGTGTCCAAGCTCTGAGTCTGTGGGATTTCTGGGGTCAACTTTCTACTCTGGGTGTCAATATCCAAGGATCAAAGGCAGTGTGGATGTTTCTATGTCTGTGGTCATCTGCATTAGTGTGTGTGTGTGTGTGTGTGTGTCGACCTACACAACTTGTCTTCTTTGCCAAATATGTCATTCCTATGCAGTCATTATTTTTCCATCATATATATGGAGGCTTTCACTTCATTAGGTGTCATTCCACTGCACCAGTTACCTTTTCCCTGCACTGTATCCACGGCACTGGCTATTATTTCACTAGCTGTCATTTGACTTCATTAACTATTATTTCTCGCAGTTGCTATCATTTCATAGCTCTGGGTATAATTATATTACCCTAGATATCATTACACTGCCCTAGTATTTGCTCCACTGCACTAGATATCATCACACTGCAGTAATTATCATTCTAGATATCATAACGCTGCACTAGATATCATCACACTGCAGTAATTATCATTCTAGATATCATAACGCTGCTATTTTACAATCGTATAATGATTGTTTCTATTGCTCTTATTTTGAGAGGAGAACCAGGAGAGAACCAGAGGAGAACCATGGCTTATGAGAATAGGGTTCCGGGGATATAAATGAGTTCGGAAATAGAATGAGAGAAAAAGGCTCTTAAAGTGGAAAATATGCACGGAAGAATGTGTTGTAAAACAGTATATCCATTTAGTATTTATTTCCTTTTAACCTTTCATCTCCTCCCTCTCTTCCCTCTCTTCCATCTCCTCCCCCTCTTCCCTCTCTTCCATCTCCTCCCCCTCTTCCCTCTCTTCCCTCTCTTCCCCCTCTTCCCTCTCTTCCATCTCCTCCCCCTCTTCCCTCTCTTCCATCTCCTCCCTCTCTTCCATCTCCTCCCTCTATTCCCTCTCTTCCCCCTCTTCCCTCTCTTCCATCTCCTCCCCCACTTCCCTCTCTTCCATCTCCTCCCCCTCTTCCCTCTCCTCCCTCTCCTCTCCCTCTTCCCTTTCCTACACTTCCCCCCCCTTCCGTCTCCTCCATCTCCCCTCTCTCCTCCTTTTTCTACCGCTCTACCCTGTCTCCTCTTTCTAATACCTCTCTTCCCTCTCTTCCCTCTCCTCCCTCTCTTCCATCTCCTCCCTCTCTTCCCTCTCTTCCCTCTCTTCCCTTTCTTCCATCTCCTCCCTCTCTTCCCTCTCTTCCCCCTCTTCCCTCTCTTCCATCTCCTCCCCCTCTTCCCTCTCTTCCCTCTCCTCTCCCTCTTCCCTTTCCTACACTTCCCCCCCCCTTCCGTCTCCTCCATCTCCCCTCTCTCCTCCTTTTTCTACCGCTCTACCTTGTCTCCTCTTTCTAATACCTCTCTTCCCTCTCCTCAGTTTCCTCCCCCTCTTTTACGCTCCATAAGACAATGGGGTCAGTTAAGGAGGGTCAGAAAAGAAGAATAAAGAATAAAAGAAGGGATGAAGCTGTAATAGGAGCAGTGTAATGTGCAGAGAACCATCTGTCTGGCAGGGTACAACAGAAATCTAACCAAGACCCAACATGTTCCCTGACGCCAGGGATTTAAATAAAACACCAAACGGCTGACGACTGGAGACCCAGTAAAGACAAGATCAGATGGAACCGGATTCAGATGAAACTGGAGACCCAGTAAAGACAAGATCAGAGGGAACTGGATTCAGATGAAACTGGAGACCCAGTAAAGACCAAGATCAGATGGAACCGGATTCAGATGAAACTGGAGACCCAGTAAAGACCAAGATCAGATGGAACCGGATTCAGATGAAACTGGAGACCCAGTAAAGACAAGATCAGATGGAACCGGATTCAGATGAAACTGGAGACCCAGTAAAGACAAGATCAGATATGGGTTAAGGGTTAAGGGTTAAGTCCATGCATTCATCATCCATCCATCATCTGCTCATCTTCAGTTCCCCAGTAAGTCCCAGATCTAACAAATGTAATAGTGGTTATCGTCGCCCCTAGTGGCCAGTTTGGGCATTTATGATCATCCTGGGAACCTGGTGATGAAGTGTATTCCATATAGAGCATGGTCAGCATGTGTGTGTGTGTGTGTGTGTGTGTGTGTGTGTATGCATCTGTATGTCTGAGCATGTGCACACGGCTGCGTGAATAAGCATGTGTGTGTGTGTGTGTGTGTGTGTGTGTGTGTGTGTGTGTGTGTGTGTGTGTGTGTGTGTGTGTGTGTGTGTTTTTATGGAGTTATTTTTAACCAGGCATCACAGCGTGAGTTAGAATTCCTCTCCAAGTAGGTCACAAGAGATGATCTGAAACTAAAACATGGATGAACACGAGGCACAACACAAAGACACAACTACACAACTCGACACACGAGACTCGCACACCGAGGTCGCGTTAAGCGCGGTTTCAGAAAAGTGAGACATAAATATGTCATTACATTACAATTACCTCAAACAAACACGCTCGCTTGGCATGTAGAACAATGACGCGTGTCACCGCGACAACGCAGAGCAAAGGGAACGCTGCGAAGAAGCCCTGATTCGCACAGATCTCCCAGCGGTACAAACATACATAAAACAGGCATTCCTTTATGTCGCTATATTAGTCGCGTCAGACACGGATGTGTCACTGATTTAAACATGGAATCTGTTGTGGCTGAATCGTTTCGCTGCGTCAGCGTTGCAGCGCTCCCCCGTGAGTGTCGGGAGAAACCTCTGACAGCCCTGTCAAACACAGTGGCCACAGCAGCACCAGGAGATGTAACTGGAAGCTTGTGAGGGCCACAGCAGCACCAGGATATGTAAATGGAAGCTTGTGAGGGCCACAGCAACACCAGGAGATGTAAATGGAAGCTTGTGAGGGCCACAGCAACACCAGGAGATGTAAATGGAAGCTTGTGAGGGCCACAACAACACCAGGAGATGTAAATGGAAGCTTGTGAGGGCCACAGCAACACCAGGAGATGTAAATGGAAGCTTGTGAGGGCCACAGCAACACCAGGAGATGTAAATGGAAGCTTGTGAGGGCCACAACAACACCAGGAGATGTAAATGGAAGCTTCAGAGGGCCACAGCAACACCAGGAGATGTAAATGGAAGCTTGTGAGGGCCACAGCAACACCAGGAGATGTAAATGGAAGCTTGTGAGGGCCACAGCAACACCAGGAGATGTAAATGGAAGCTTGTGAGTGCCACAGAAACACCAGGAGATGTAAATGGAAGCTTGTGAGGACCACAGCAACACCAGGAGGTGTAAATGGAAGCTTTAGAGGGCCACAGCAACACCAGCAGATGTAAATAGAAGCTTGTGGGGGCCACAGCAACACCAGGAGATGTAAATGCAAGCACCTACTAGACTATAGCCTGTGCTGGTCATGGTCGAACTTCTGCAACACTGAACTTCTGCAACATCTTAAACAAACATCTTAAGTGACACCATAACTACTACAGACACCAAGCAGTGCAGCTGTGTTTATTGATCTGGCTGAAGTCTTTAATTCCAATCTAATCAGCAGACTCAAACGCGTCGATTTTTGAGACACCTTTCTATCCTAGCATGAGAACTACTTTTGTGACCAACTGCAGTGATTCAAATATGAGCTTTTGTTCTATAGACCGCTAGAATTCTGTCGAAAGGGGTTCCACTGGGTTTCATCCTCGGTTGGACTTTATTCTCTGTTGATACCAGAAACGTGGCACCTGCTGCCAGAGAAAGTTGGAAGTTTCCCAGATTGTCCTTCTAGTCGTGTTTCAGAAGGCAGCTCCCAGGAGAGGGAGGAGCCAAGAGCAGCCAATCAGCCATTTAATTTGCCTTAAACAACAGCTGCCAGAGTCTAGACAGAGAGAATGCAATAATCTGCCCGGTTACACAGAAAGAAAGGGAGGAAAAAACCGGGACAGTGAGAAGGACAACTCTACAGCCGGTACAGTTCTGGCCTGTCCTCCTGGTCACCCCTAATCATCTCCTAAATGATCACCAATGATTAAAGGATCATTAACCTTGGGGGCCGGTAGCAACCGGCAGGTCATTGTAGAGCAGTGATACTACAATAATAATCACTGTCTCATCACTGCAGTCGGAACCGGACAGATTGTCCCCTTTAAGAAGGTGTGCTATTCAGGCACAGATAGCAAACCAATTAGAGGGAACGCATCCCTGCAGTAAATGTGTCTGGACAGGATGGGAGGAGATTGTTACTGGTTGAAAGACATTTCCTCACCGTGCCTCATGAACACACACACACACACGTTAACTGTGCCATAACTCAGTCACCTGATGGATCCTTCAGTGAGTTAACCACCTGGAAAAGTGACCGTTTGGGTAATGGTGTGGACAAAAGACAGGAACAGGGAAAGGGTAAAGAGACAAAAGACAGAGGGAAAAAGAAAAGTTAGATAGAGGGCGGAGGAAATGTCGCCACAATTCTGAAGAGACACAGGTTTCTTTGAAACAGAGATAGATGCCTTTATACATCATATATGTGTTACAGGTGCCCTTGGTTCTGATATTGTCCTGACTTTGAGATAGAGCGTTCCCTCTGTTTCAGCTGTGTTGGGCTGCTTGACATTCCTTTTGTGTTTTAGCTGAAAAGACATAAAAGACAGCATGATCCACAAGATGATGTTGAAATGAATTTAGGGCATTCTCAGAAGCATTTCCTCTGGGACAACGTATGAGTGAGGTCTCTCTGCAAACTGACCTGCCACCCCAAGTCGATTGAGGTCCCTGGGTGTTCATATATCTGAACCACTAAGGCTTTGCTGATGTCCACACTGTGAACGCAGATCCCATGTCAGCAGTGAGACGACAAACTCTACTGCATTTGATCCATTCACATGAACAGAGATACTCTGATGAGGTCCTCAGGCCCATAGTTGGATGTTCTTCTGCTGACATGATCTCATTCTCGACACGCTCAGGCACGCAAACGTGACCTTCTGTGATCGTCGTGATGAGAGAGCCTGAAGTGCTGAGTCATCTGCCTGCTGTGTGCTTTCTGACGCTACTTATTTCACGGCTTGGCAACATATTACTGTTCTGGTGTCATGTTCTGAATAACAGTAATCTGGTGTTCGTGGAAATTACGTTAAGTAATGGACTCTGCTGCTATAGTTTTCACGTTTGTACGTCCAGCTAATTAGGTTTCACAGCGTTGTTGCGTAAGTTCAAAGATTGTGATGTGCTACTGGAATTCAAAGAATAGTTTTTGTGATTACATTTTTAAGAGATTTAAGAGATTCCCCATCATAACAACCTAACAGTTATTTAAAACACTAAGACATTGAACATCCGTAACTGGAGGTGACTAAAGGAGGAGTAAAAGAGGAGCAGGTCTGCCAGATAAAAAGAGGGCGTGACCCTGCCATCACCCATAAAGTCACAAACACACACCAAACACACGCTCACAAAACCTCACACACACACACACCAAACACACGCTCACAAAACCTCACACACACACACACACACACACACACCAAACACACGCTCACAAAACCTCACACACACACAGAATGATCAGACATTTAGGATGAGGAGGGTGAAGAGAAAGGGAGGAAGATGGGTTGAACTGCTTTGTTGTGACAGAAAACTTGGACAGGACCAGATGGCCTTGGACAGGTAAACACTATACTGGAACAAGGTGACCTGTGTGTGTGTGTGTGTGTGTGTGTGTGTGTGTGTACCTTCCTCTCTCCCTCTCTCCTTCATTCTTCTTCACTCCCTCTCTCCCTATTTCTCCCTCTCCCCTCTCTCCCCTCTCTCCCCTATCTCCCCTCTCTACCCTCCCTCCCCTCTCTCCCCTCTCTCCCTCTCTCTCCCTCCCTCTCTCTCCTCTCTCTCCCCTCTCTCCCCTCTCTCCCCCTCCCTCCCCCCTCTCCCTCCCTCTCTCCCTCTCTCCCCTCTCCCCCTCTCCCCTCCCTCCCCTCTCCCTCCCCTCTCTCCCCTCTCTCCCTCTCTCCCTCTCTCCCCTCTCTCCCCTCTCTCTCTCTCCCTATTTCTCCCTCTCCCCTCTCTCCCCTCTCTCCCTCTCTCCCCCTCTCCCCTCCCTCCCCTCCCTCCCTCCTCCCTCTCTCCCCTCTCTCCCTCTCTCCCTCTCTCCCTTTCTCTCCCTCTCTCTCCCTCTCTCCTCTCTCCCCTCTCTCCCCTCTCTCCCCTCTCCTCCCTCTCTCCCCTCTCTCCCCCTCTCCCTCCCTCTCCCTCTCTCCCCTCTCTCCCCTCTCTCCCTCTCTCCCTCCCCCCTCTCCCCCCCCCCTCTCCCCTCTCCCCTCTCTCCCCTCTCCCTCCCCTCTCCCTCCCTCTCTCCCCTCTCTCCCCTCTCTCCCTCTCTCCCTCCCTCCCCTCTCCCTCCCCTCTCTCCCCTCTCTCCCCTCTCTTCCCTCTCTCTTCTATGTCCCTATTTCTCCCTCTCTCCAGCACTTCTCCTCCATCCTCTTAACCCCTCCTGAAGTTAATCTCCCCTCGTAATGAGTAGCTAGTTGTGATGACCATAATGCATTTCTGCAGAGACCCCTGTTTACCCTGAAAACCTCAACAACCATCATTAAAGTCACGTAGGCTTGCTGTTTTCCCGGCTGTTGTAGATGTAGATAGTATTTTGACAGGCTGTTGCAGACAGTGATGCTGTTTTGACAGGCTGTTGTAAACGGGGAAGCTGTTTTTTAATTTTTTGAAAATTCGAATTGTTAAGACTGGTTCTTGCAGACCATATTAAGTTATTTCAGTATCCTATCATATTAACCAGAGAGAAAAAAGTGCAAAATTAAATGATTGAAATATGTGCAATTTATTTGCTTTTCTGGATAATTTTTCAAAGAAGTGAGAGTGGAAAAAATGACACTTTTGCCACAGCAGCAGAAATGGCAGTAATCATGTACTGTCTTAAAGTAAAACAATCAAATGTCCCTCATATGGTAATCGGGTGATCTTAGACTTATCCAGAAGTTATATTTACTCTCCCATCAGCCAGAACAATCTCCAATTTGATGGAAACTAGTTGATTGGTGTCCTCTCTTTCTTTGTGTTTCTACAGATACCAACATACACAGAATCATTGTTGCTTCAGGTGGAATGCGTTCTTGTTCTGTGGTGCACGTTGTGTTTTATATTCATTAATGTTTTCACGTTTAATGCCCCTGTTTCTTCCCTTGACATAATTTCTGCTAGAAAAGTATCACGTAAGTTGCTGTGTAAGGCAGACACACACCTTCATAGCCAGACACACACCTTCATAAACGTTGGTGTTTCTATGGTTTGTAAATGTAGCAGTTCTGTGTCATAATAACGGCACGGACAGTTGCCATGGATATCTCTCTATACTAGGAATTAACGTGCATTCCAGAACCCATTCCAGCCAATCAGACACAAGTATTGAACATTCCTGTGGTGTAAAGCGTGCATTATTTATTAACAGTAGTGGATTATACATATCGTTGTGATGTTCCTCTGGCCTTGGAGACACCTTCACATGTAAATGAGGGCAATAGAAGTAGAATATAAAGAGAGAGAATTGAGATAAGGTGAAAGAGGAGGAAGAGCGTGAGATAGAGAAGAGAAAAGAAAGAAATAGGGAGAGAGAAAAAAGAGAGAGAGGGAGAAAGAGAAGCGAGGCAGCGGGGGAGAGAGAAGAGAGAGATATGGAGAATATAAAGGCTCTTAAATCTGAAAGACAACATGGTCATACTTAAACTGTCCGATTCTGATGTTTCTTTCACTAATTGGTCCATCGAGGGGAAGAGAGATTAAGGAATGGAGTGGTGGACGGAAGGGTAGAAGAAAAGAATAGATAGAGAATGTATGTATGGGACAAGTGCTTTAGTGATCTCATCTTCAGATAACAGAGACCAAATTAGAACTGAGGGATCTGGGTTTGTGGCTCACTAGCATGTCTTCTTTTATAATTGGATAAGAGTTCTGTCGTGCCGTCACAAGTCATCTAAACATTTGGCCTCTGGAAACTAACTGCTGTTTTATTGGGATATGCTGACAGTCACCAAACAAAGAGATAAGTAAAACCCCTTACCTATTGTAAACAGGGATATGTAGAGAGAGGCATTATGGGTGATGTAGTATTGCAACTTTTTCACACACACACACACACACACGCACACACACACACACGCACTCACACACTCACACACACACTATCTCTCTTTTTCTCACACACACACACACACACACACACACACACTCAGCGTAGTCCCTTTTGTTTTCATTAGGTAGCTTACGAGCTGGATTCTTCCATATGGTCTGTCCTACTGGTGCACCAATGATGGTCCATGTTATTCAAATCAGTAATGTGCAGAATGTGGATATTGAGATTAATTTAGTGTGAACACTTCCTTTAAGTACAGTACCCTCTCCAGCTCTCCCTGTCATCTAGAAGAGAGAAACCATCAATCTCCCTCTCTCTCCCTCCTCTCATCTTCCATCATTCTCCTCCATGTTCTGGGTTTTTCCCTATACAGCACATTAGAAACGGTCCAGTTTGGCTCCCAGATGCTGATATAACAGACATATGACGCGTGGAACTCCTCGTTTACTGTTTTTATTTACTGCATTATATTACGGAACCAGAAAATAGTTATTATGAGCCTTGGGGGTTCTAGGTATCGCCCGAAATACAGTGGATGAAGGTTCTGGGTATCGCCCGAAATACAGTGGATGAAGGTTGTGGGTATCGCCCGAAATACAGTGGATGAAGGTTGTGGATATCGCCCGAAAAACAGTGGATGAAGGTTGTGGATATCGCCCGAAAAACAGTGGATGAAGGTTCTGGGTATCGCCCGAAATACAGTGGATGAAGGTTGTGGATATCGCCCGAAAAACAGTGGATGAAGGTTCTGGGTATCGCCCGAAATACAGTGGATGAAGGTTGTGGATATCGCCGAAAATACAGTGGATGAAGGTTCAAAATACAGTGGATGAAGGTTGTGGATATCGCCCGAAAAACAGTGGATGAAGGTTCTGTGGATATCGCCCGAAAACAGTGGATGAAGGTTGTGGATATCGCCCGAAATACAGTGGATGAAGGTTGTGGATATCGCCCGAAAAACAGTGGATGAAGGTTCTGGGTATCGCCCAAAATACAGTGGATGAAGGTTGTGGATATCGCCCAAAAACAGTGGATGAAGGTTGTGGATATCGCCCGAAATACAGTGGATGAAGGTTGTGGATATCGCCCGAAAAACAGTGGATGAAGGTTCTGGGTATCGCCCGAAAAACAGTGGATGAAGGTTCTGGATATCGCCCGAAAAACAGTGGATGAAGGTTCTGGGTATCGCCCGAAATACAGTGGATGAAGGTTGTGGATATCGCCCGAAAAAAGTGTACAGTGGATGAAGGTTGTGGATATCGCCCAAAATACAGTGGATGAAGGTTACAGTGGATGATATCGCCCGAAAAACGCCCGAAAAACAGTGGAAAGGTTCTGGGTAAAACAGTGGATGAAGGCCGCCAAAAATACAGTGGATGAAGGTTCTGGGTATCGCCCAAAATACAGTGGATGAGGGTTGTGGATATCGCCCAAAATACAGTGGATGAGGGTTGTGGATATCGCCCAAAATACAGTGGATGAGGGTTGTGGATATCGCCCAAAATACAGTGGATGAGGGTTGTGGATATCGCCCGAAAAACAGTGGATGAGGGTTGTGGATATCGCCCAAAATACAGTGGATGAGGGTTGTGGATATCGCCCAAAATACAAGGGATGAGGGTTGTGGATCGCCCAAAATACAGTACAAGGGATGAGGGTTGTGGATATCGCCCAAAATACAAGGGATGAGGGTTGTGGATATCGCCCAAAATACAGGGGATGAGGGTTGTGGATATCGCCCAAAATACAGTGGATGAGGGTTGTGGATATCGCCCAAAATACAAGGGATGAGGGTTGTGGATATCGCCCAAAATACAGGGGATGAGGGAGTGGATGAAGGTTGTGGATATCGCCCGAAAAACAGTGGATGAAGGTTCTGGGTATCGCCCGAAAAACAGTGGATGAAGGTTCTGGGTATCGCCCAAAATACAGTGGATGAGGGTTGTGGATATCGCCCAAAATACAGTGGATGAGGGTTGTGGATATCGCCCAAAATACAGTGGATGAGGGTTGTGGATATCGCCCAAAATACAGTGGATGAGGGTTGTGGATATCGCCCGAAAAACAGTGGATGAGGGTTGTGGATATCGCCCAAAATACAGTGGATGAGGGTTGTGGATATCGCCCAAAATACAGTGGATGAGGGTTGTGGATATCGCCCAAAATACAAGGGATGAGGGTTGTGGATATCGCCCAAAATACAGGGGATGAGGGTTGTGGATATCGCCCAAAATACAAGGGATGAGGGTTGTGGATATCGCCCAAAATACAAGGGATGAGGGTTGTGGATATCGCCCAAAATACAGGGGATGAGGGTTGTGGATATCGCCCAAAATACAGGGGATGAGGGTTGTGGCCCAAAACAGGGGACAGGGGATGAGGGTTGTGGATATCGCCCAGGGGAAATATCGCCCAAAATACAGGGGATGAGGGTTGTGGATATCGCACAAAATACAGGGGATGAGGGTTACTCTCCCCCCTCACCCTCTCCACTCTCCTCGCCCCATCTTTCTACTCTCCTCCTCCCCCCCTCTGTTCACTCCCCCATCTCTCCTCCTTTATCTCTCCTCCTCCCTCTCTTGTCTCCCGTCTCTTGTCTCTCCCCCTCTCTCTTCACTCCCCCATCTCTCCTCCTTTATCTCTCCTCCTCCCTCTCTTGTCTCCCATCTCTTGTCTCTCCCCCTCTCCTCAGTATCTTTGACTCATCTTTATATAGTACAGTAGACTACATTTCAGCATCCCACCCTGCCTGTCAGAGGGACTCTACCTCCACACAGCTAACCACAGAGCCAGGCGCCATCTAGTGGCCACAGCAGGCAACAACATCAGTACCCTCCCACCCCGCATTCTGCAGCATTCAGAACATCGCTGGAAAATGCCACAGGAGAACCCAGCTGGAGAACACTGCTAGAGAACACAGCTGGAGAACACCTCCGCTCTAATAACCAGCTGAACCCTGGCCAGATACATGTTTTCCATTTAACCGTTCTGGTTGGTTTATTCTGATAATAGACGTGTGCGTAGAGAACGAGGATTCAATGAAATGCAGCAGAACCTCATTCCTCCAGAACACTGCATTGGTGATGAAAACCCTCTGTGAAAGCAGTTCCTCTGGCGTCTGTGGAGAGAACATCCTCAGTAAACACTGGGTTTCGTCTCCAGCTTAAACTGCACTTAAAATGCTTTTGATTTCTTGAAACAATCTTTTTCTAAATACGTTAAATAAACAGAAATGCCTGAGTCCGGTTAATTACATTCAATAGAAGAGTTGTTATTTAGTGTGAACGACACCTAATGATCAAAACAGCTGTTTTTGAAGAGGAACTGAAGTATTCATGGGACTGTGATGGAGATCCTGATCTGGGGATGCTAATTAATTCACAAGGAAGAGAATTATCCGAAAATGCCTTCTGACATTTGTTTTACATTTCTAACATAGTCATTATAAATTGTAATTACGGTATTATGGTTTTTAGGATTATAATTATATTTAGTTCTCTTGGAAAAACGATTTTGGATAAGCGTGAACATTTTACAGACACTGTTGTGATTCTAGTTTAGATCCAGTCAAGTGAAAAAGGAAACCAAATTCCAGTTCAAATGTATCCTCGTTGAGAAACATGGAAACCAGATATAATGGGAATTCTAGTAGACCTTCTGAATGCAATTCAAATGGAACTGACCCCCTGACACACACACACACACACATTCGCACCATGTCACACACACTCACACACACACTCTCACCTTGTTACACACACATCACACACACACACTCTCTTACCATGTCACACACACTCACACACACATGCTCTAACACCATGTCACACACACACTCTCTCACCATGTCACACACACACTCTCTTACCATGTCACACACACTCTCTCACACACACACACACACTCTTACCATGTCACACACACTCACACACACACGCTCTCTTACCATGTCACACACACACGCACACACACACACACACACACACACATCCGCTGCATGTTCCATGAGACTGTTCATTGGAGCAGAATGCTTTTCTTTACCAGATGGGTGGACACAACTCAGAGTCTGTAAAATGCAACTGTGATGATGTGTTTTATCACACACATAGAGACACACACACACACACAATATCTATCTCTTATACGCACACACACAATATATGTCTCTTAAACACACACACACACACACAATATCTATCTCTTAAACGCACACACACAATATCTATCTCTTAAACGCACACACACAATATCTATCTCTTAAACGCACACACACAATATCTATCTCTTAAACGCACACACACAATATCTATCTCTTAAACGCACACACACAATATCTATCTCTTAAACACACACACACAATATCTATCTCTTAAACGCACACACACAATATCTATCTCTTAAACGCACACACACAATATCTATCTCTTAAACACATTCAAAGTCAAGAGGCAAAGGATGTGAGTGATTTTGATGTGTTCTGTCTTTATAACATACATGTTGATATTGACGGTTGTCAGTCTTGGAACGCAGACATCCTGTGATGAGCCATAATCTCCTAAACCCTAGACACAAAACCAAACTTTATTCTCAAAACAATATTATCTTATTATTATCTGCAGTTATCTTCAAATCTCATACACAAGCGGCAGATAACATAATATTACTGAACGCTCATTGCACACTGGTGAGAGAAAACACTATTATGAAAAAGGTATTATTGAACTAATAACTCTGATTTGTTTCAGAATGAATTTCGCAACGTAGCATGATATTATAGTCTGCTGCAATTGTTCTTGATTGCTTAAGATGATTTAAATGAGATTGGGTTCAAGTCGATCTCCATTGTAATTGTCACGAATCCTTTAAGGTGTGTATTGCTGAAGTGAGCCAGGCAGAGCAAGATAATCTCGTTTCCTGATGGATATTTACAAATGATAAAACAAACACGCAACAACGAACCTAAACTCAAATGGAAACAAAAGTGTGCAAAATTGCGACTTAGAAGAATCAGCCAATCCCAAATATAAAGACAGGTAACACTAGCAACAGACAGGAAACACGAGCAACAGACAGGAAAGATGCCTGCATTAAACAGAAAAAGCAATAATTGTTTGGTTCACAATAGAGACAGAGAAAGCCAGAGAACATAAACACTTTGTCACAGCATTACAATCATCTCAGTAAAGATTACTGCACATTCTCACACAAACAGAACCGCACGTAGTGGTTTTAAACATCTTCCATTAGAAACTGTGTTTCCATGGTGATGTAATCTAGTATTGTATTTTGAAAGATAAAATAAGACATTATTGGGGTCGGCCAACTCGATAGCTCTTTTCCAGTACCTCCTGGAATTGGTGAAGGGAGAGAAATGTTTTAATGAGACTTACTGTAATACATTTTAATGGACAAAAAAACGCTTTTCTTTTTAAAAAATCTTAGTGATCCCAAACCTTTGGACGGTGGTGTTTATGATCACAGTCACACTCATATGAACACACACTCATATGTATATATGTATGTATTGTGTGTGTGTGTGTGTGTGTGTGTGTTACGTAACCAATTACAACGTCAGAAGGGTAGTGACGCAGACTGAATGCTTCCTGTCTCTGGTAATACGCACACACAAACACACAATGTGTAAATCTTCAGTCAGACACAGTAGCACGATTCTCTACCTGATTAAAAGTTACTCGACAATTTTCATGTGGGTCCTGGTAAAGGTGGAGGGAGCTTGAATGACACTGGAACCTCTCCCTCTCATTCACTCTCTCTCTCTCTCTCCCTCCCTCTCACTCTCTCCTTCTCCCTCTCTCCCCCTCCCTCCCTCTCTCTCTCTCTCCCTCTCTCCCCCCCTCTCTATACTCTCCACTGTTTAATCAATTAGAGGAATGTGCAGATGTGCTGTTTTCGTGACAGGCAGTCTTCCTCCTTAACTGTCCTGCAGACCAGAGGTCCAGTTATGTAGGAAGGAAGATGAGGGGTGACTGTGTGTGTGTGTGTGTGTGTGTGTGTGTGTGTGTGTGTGTGTGTGTGTGTGTGTGTGTGTGTGTGTGTGTGTGTGTGTGTGTGTGTGTGTGTGTGTGTGTGTGTGTGTGTGTGTGTGTGTGTGTGTATTGACTGTGTAGTTAAGTCATGGCCTCATTCTGGTCCCGGGTTTAAAGTGCTGCTGTTTCAAAACAACATAGAAGATCCGGTCAAGTAGCCACCTCCTCTCCTCTCCCCACCTCCTCTCCTCTCTCCTCTCCCCACTTCCTCTCCCCACCTCCTCTCTCCTCTCCCCACCTCCTCTCCTCTCTCCTCTTCCCACCTCCTCTCCTCTCTCCTCTCCCCATCTCCTCTCCTCTCTCCCCACCTCCTCTCCCTCTCCTCCTCTCCCCACCTCCTCTCTCCTCTCCCCACCTCCTCTCTCCTCTCCCCACCTCCTCTCCTCCTCTCCCCACTTCCTCTCCCCACCTCCTCTCCCCACCTCCTCTCTCCTCTCCCCACCTCCTCTCCTCTCTCCTCTCCCCACCTCCTCTCCTCTCTCCTCTCCCCATCTCCTCTCCTCTCTCCCCACCTCCTCTCCTCTATCCTCTCCCCACCTCCTCTCTCCTCTCCCCACCTCCTCTCTCCTCTCCCCACCTCCTCTCCCCACCTCCTCTCTCCTCTCCCCACCTCCTCTCCTCTCTCCTCTCCCCATCTCCTCTCCTCTCTCCTCTCCCCACCTCCTCTCCTCTCTCCTCTCCCCACCTCCTCTCTCCCCACCTCCTCTCTCCCCACCTCCTCTCCTCTCCCCACCTCCTCTCTCCTCTCCCCCGCTCCTCTTTCTCTCCTCTCCCATCTCTCTTAGCGCCCCACTGCCCCGGGACCACAGGGTGGACAGTGACAATAGCTAGCCTCTTCCAACGCTAGCTAATTCCATTCTAATCACATCACCGCTGCTTCAGTGAGAAACACTGGCACACTCAGTCACACAAGCACACCGGCCAAACCGACCATTAAGAGCACAGCAGAGCCAGGACAGCAAAACCATTTAATTGGAGTGGGGATTATATTGAGGTCACCCCCGGATATATGAATGGTTTGTCCCAGGGGGGCCGAGGCAGATCCATGTAGAGTGGACCTTTGCACTGGAAGAGCTGATTCAAGCGAGTGTAAATGGGGTACTTGGGATACGACAACACACATAATGACCGGCTGGATATTAAAGTTATGTCAGGGAATAAAAAAGTAAACTGGGGACTTATTGTTAAAAAGTCTATTTTAGGCTGGCAACTTCGGAAAGATGTGCAAGGATCTACTGAAAAAGATGCTAATGTAGACACAAATTCTGTTCTAGATGATTCTATGTTCTAGATGGTGTTCTGTTCTAGATGGTGTTCTGTTCTAGATGGTGTTCTGTCCAATAAGGTGTTCTGTCTTAGGTGGTGTTCTGTCCAATAAGGTGTTCTGTCTTAGGTGGTGTTCTGTCCAATAGGGTGTTCTGTACTAGATGGTGTTCTGTCCAATAGGGTGTTCTGTCTTAGGTGGTGTTCTGTCCAATAAGGTGTTCTGTCCAATAAGTGTGTCCAATAGGGTGTTCTGTACTAGATGGTGTTCTGTCCAATAGGGTGTTCTGTCCTAGATGGTGTTCTGTCCAATAGGGTGTTCTGTCTTAGGTGGTGTTCTGTCCAATAGGGTGTTCTGTACTAGATGGTGTTCTGTCCAATAGGGTGTTCTGTACTAGATGGTGTTCTGTCCAATAGGGTGTTCTGTCTTAGGTGGTGTTCTGTCCAATAGGGTGTTCTGTCTTAGGTGGTGTTCTGTCCAATAGGGTGTTCTGTCTTAGGTGGTGTTCTGTCCAATAGGGTGTTCTGTACTAGATGGTGTTCTGTCCAATAGGGTGTTCTGTCTTATGTGGTGTTCTGTCCAATAGGGTGTTCTGTCCAATAGGGTGTTCTGTCCATCATCTAAATTAAACTACATTAGAGTCACGTTCTACTAGATTACTCTGTACTGAATAGAACTCTACATAATTCCAGCCCACCATTTTGGACTCGACTACATTTATTACATTTGTTTAATTTGACCCACTGGACTCTACTAGACCCCTGGAGGTGTTCTGTGGTCCATTAGAACATTAGCAGCATCCCACATGTGCTTCACCAGATTGATGTCTGGGGGAATTTGGAGACCATGGCAACACAATAAACTCTACATGATGTCCCTGAAATATATCCAGAACAATGTGTCCAGTGTGGCAGGGAACATTATCCTGCTGAAGACAGAACTGCCATCAGGAATTACCATGGCCTCCAGGAGGTGTACCTGGTCTGTAATGATGCCTAGATTGGTGGCATGTGTCAAATTGACATTCACATGAATGCCAGGACCCAGGGTTACCCAGCAGAACATTACCCAGAGTATCACACTACATTCACCAGCTTGTTGTCTTCCAACAGTGCATCCTGGTACCATCAATGAACCTTCGGCGCACAACATCCTGTCTTCTGGTTTTTGGTTTGTCTCTTTTCAGACGACGGTCAGTAGGTACTCACCACTGTCTGTAGGTACTCACCACTGTCTGTAGGTACTCACCACTGTCTGTAGGTACTCACCACTGCCTGTAGGTACTCACCACTGTCTGTAGGTACTCACCACTGTCTGTAGGTATTCACCACTGCCTGTAGGTACTCACCACTGTCTGTAGGTACTCACCACTGTCTGTAGGTACTCACCACTGCTGGTCTTTACTCCAGCCCATTTCTCTTGCATTCTCACAGAGAACTTATTGATTGCTTTTTATGTAATCAGTCTGGAATTTAAGAATACTAAATATCTGTTTCCTTTTGTAACAATTCAAGCCCAGGATCTTGATTGGTTCATACATTTTTAATAAGTATTCTAATGACGTTCTCATCTCTTCCATGAATGATCAATAAATATTTAGAGTTGTAATCCATTTTTTATGACCGCAGGAGAGATTTGATATCAAACGCTTACTGAGCTACATAAACGCCATGAAAGGTCAAGACTAGACTCCCCTCTGAGTGGGCGTGTCCAGACTAGACTCCCCTCTGAGTGGGCGTGTCCAGACTAGACTCCTCTCTAAGTGGGCGTGTCCAGACTAGACTCCTCTCTGAGTGGGCGTGTCCAGACTAGACTCCTCTCTGAGTGGGCGTGTCCAGACTAGACTCCTCTCTGAGTGGGCGTGTCCGGACTACACTCCCCTCTGAGTGGGCGTGTCCAGACTAGACTCCCCTCTGAGTGGGCGTGTCCAGACTAGACTCCTCTCTGAGTGGGCGTGTCCGGACTACACTCCCCTCTGAGTGGGCGTGTCCAGACTAGACTCCCCTCTGAGTGGGCGTGTCCAGACTAGACTCCCCTCTGAGTGGGCGTGTCCAGACTAGACTCCTCTCTGAGTGGGCGTGTCCAGACTAGACTCCTCTCTGAGTGGGCGTGTCCGGACTAGACTACACTCTGAGTGGGCGTGTCCAGACCAGACTCCCCTCTGAGTGGGCGTATCCAGACTACACTCCCCTCTGAGTGGGCGTGTTTTAGATCATATACAGTCTTTAGATCATATACAGTCTTTAGATCATATACAGTCTTTAGATCAAATTCAGTCTTTAGATCATATACAGTCTTTAGATCATATACAGTCTTTAGATCATATACAGTCTTTAGATCATATACAGTCTTTAGATCATATACAGTCTTTAGATCATATTCAGTCTTTAGATCATATTCAGTCTTTAGATCATATACAGTCTTTAGATCATATACAGTCTTTAGATCATATTCAGTCTTTAGATCATATTCAGTCTTTAGATCATATACAGTCTTTAGATCATATACAGTCTTTAGATCATATACAGTCTTTAGATCATATACAGTCTTTAGATCATATACAGTCTTTAGATCATATTCAGTCTTTAGATCATATACAGTCTTTAGATCATATTCAGTCTTTAGATCATATTCAGTCTTTAGATCATATACAGTCTTTAGATCATATACAGTCTTTAGATCATGTTCAGTCTTTAGATCATGTTCAGTCTTTAGATCATATACAGTCTTTAGATCATATACAGTCTTTAGATCATATACAGTCTTTAGATCATATTCAGTCTTTAGATCATATTCAGTCTTTAGATCATATACAGTCTTTAGATCATATACAGTCTTTAGATCATATACAGTCTTTAGATCATATACAGTCTTTAGATCATGTTCAGTCTTTAGATCATGTTCAGTCTTTAGATCTTATACAGTCTTTAGATCATATACAGTCTTTAGATCATATACAGTCTTTAGATCATATACAGTCTTTAGATCATATACAGTCTTTAGATCATATTCAGTCTTTAGATCATATTCAGTCTTTAGATCATATACAGTCTTTAGATCATATACAGTCTTTAGATCATATACAGTCTTTAGATCATATACAGTCTTTAGATCATATTCAGTCTTTAGATCATATTCAGTCTTTAGATCATATACAGTCTTTAGATCATATACAGTCTTTAGATCATATTCAGTCTTTAGATCATATTCAGTCTTTAGATCATATACAGTCTTTAGATCATATACAGTCTTTAGATCATATACAGTCTTTAGATCATATACAGTCTTTAGATCATATACAGTCTTTAGATCATATTCAGTCTTTAGATCATATACAGTCTTTAGATCATATTCAGTCTTTAGATCATATTCAGTCTTTAGATCATATACAGTCTTTAGATCATATACAGTCTTTAGATCATGTTCAGTCTTTAGATCATGTTCAGTCTTTAGATCATATACAGTCTTTAGATCATATACAGTCTTTAGATCATATACA
>CM055752.1:898068-913068 GCA_029465975.1 Dallia pectoralis
GAGTATGGTAGGAGTAGGAGTAAGGTAGGAGTAGGGTAGGAGTATGGTAGGAGTATGAGTAGGTTAGGAGTAGGGTGGGAGTAGAGTATGAGTAGGGTAGGTGTAGGGTAGGTGTATGCTTGTTAAAATAAAATACCATTACAATGTGTTTTATAGATGCCTAGTTGCTTGTGATGTATTGTATACTTATGGACTTTTATTCTGAAGTATTGGAAGTGCATTGTGGGTACTAAGTGGCGGGCTTTTCAAATGGTTATAAGCTCATTGTAAGTTTTTATTTGTTAGCGCTCTGAATAAACTAACCGAAAGAGACCTGGTGTGTAGTATTTCATTTAATAACGAGTTCATACAAATTAGAAGTTAATCATGAATAATTAATTTAACACATAAATATTCTCAACACTTAGCTGTTCAGTACTGCCAACATGGAGATTAAATAACTGGATTTAAATGCACCTGTGAGAAATGGGTGTGGCTAAAAAACACGGTCACACGGTCACATGGTTGTGTTGTTCACATGGGTGTGTTGGTCACATGGTTGTGTTGGTCACATGGTTGTGTTGGTCACATGGTTGTGTTGGTCACATGGGTGTGTTGGTCACATGGGTGTGTGTGTGTACGTTTATCAGAGGTTATTGGGTCAACTGATTGTCCCTACAGGTGTGTCATGATGTAACCTATTTTGCACCATATATTTCACATTGATTATTCTCACCTAATAGGTTATTGTCATGTAAGGATTTCAGTCCCTGTTCCAAATCCTTTAGGTTTGTTTTCAATCTGGATAAAGGAAGTTTCCTGCAGGTCTGCATAATTATCACACTCTAAGAGAAAGTATGTTTCAGTTTCAATTTTGTTTGGTTGGCAGAATAAACACAGACTTTCATCTCTGTTTTTTCTCCCTCTCTCTCCCTCGCCCCCCCCCTCTCTCTCCCTTTCTTTCTATCTCTCTCCCTCTCCCTCCCTCTCTTCTCCCTCTCTCTCTCCCTTTCTTTCTATCTCTCTCCCTCTCCCTCCCTCTCTCTCCCTCTCTCTCTCCCTTTCTTTCTATCTCTCTCCCTCCCTCTCTCTCTCTCCCTCTTTTCTTTTCCCTCTCTCTCTTCTTCTCCCTCACCCTCTCCCTCTCTTTTCCTTACCTCTCTCTCTCTCTTCTTCCCTCTCTCTTCTTCTCTCTCTCTTCTTCTACCTCACCCTCTCCCCTCTCGTCTTCTTCCTCTCTCTCTCTTCACCCTCTGTTCTTCTCTCTCACCCTCTCCCCTCCCTCTCTCCCTCTCTTCTACCTCACCCTCTCTCTTCTCTCTCACCTGTCTTTCCCCCTCTCTTTTATCTGATTAATAGCAGAATCATATATCCCATGCTGTGCACCATTGCCAAGCCTAGAAGCCATCTATTAAACTAACACCATTCTCTGTAATTGACTATTTCACACAGGCACGATGACTCCATGTTAGGAGTCACACAATGTGTGTGTGTTAGATTGGCCAGTGTGTGTGTCAGACTGATTGTGTCTGTGTGCCAGACTGAGCCTGTGTGTGTCAGACTGAGCCAGTGTGTGTGTGTGTGTGTGTGTGTGTGTGTGTGTGTGTGTGTGTGTGTGTGTGTGTGTGTGTGTGTGTGTGTGTGTGTGTGTGTGTGTGTGTGTGTGTGTGTGTGTGTGTGTGTGTGTGTGTGCGTGTGCGTGTGTGCGTGTGTGTGTGTGAGGACAAATCAGATGCATCACATAATGTGTTGTCTCTCTCCACCTCTCCACAGAGAGTCTTGGATCTGGTCAGCTTTAACATCTAATTGGACAATCTGTAGATCAGACACAAGAGGTCTGTATGTGTGTGTGTGTGTGTGTGTGTGTGTGTGTGTGTGTGTGTGTGTGTGTGTGTGTGTGTGTGTGTGTGTGTGTGTGTGTGTGTGTGTGTGTGTGTGTGTGTGCGTGCGTGCGTGTGTGCGTGTGTGCGTGTGCGTGTGTGTTTATACAGGTGTGTATGTGTTTGTGTGTGACTGCGTGTGTGTCAGTGTTTGTGTGTGTTTATGTATGTGTGTGTGTGTTTATGTATGTGTGTTTTTGTGTGTGGGTGTGTGTGTTTATGTGTGTGTGTTTATGTGTGTGTGTTTAGGTGTGTGTTTATGTATGTGTGTTTTTGTGTGTTTTGTGTGTTTATGTATGTATGTGTGTGTGTGTTGTGTGTGTGTGTGTGTGTGTGTGTGTGTGTGTGTGTGTGTGTGTGTGTGTGTGTGTGTGTGTGTGTGTGTGTGTGTGTGTGTGTGTGTGTGTGTGTGTTTATGTGTGTGTTTTTATGTGTGTGTGTTTAGGTGTGTGTGTGTTTATGTGTGTGTGTTTATGTGTGTGTGTTTATGTGTGTGTGTTTATGTGTGTCTGTTTATGTGTGTGTGTTTATGTGTGTGTGTTTATGTGTGTCTGTTTAGGTGTGTGTCCACTCTAGGGGGCATGTCAGTATAATTTGCTGTTGGACAACAAAATGTAAGTCTGAATATTTAATAGTGTGTTTCTGTTTTGTCTTGGTATTACCCATAGCAGTTTAGATTAAAACACACACAAAGTAGTCTTTCTGTGACCTAGGACAAGGTAGTACAGTGTAGCCCCTCTGTGTGTCATGACTCTAATATAGAACAGACTAGCCCTGTGTGTCATGACTCTAATATAGTACAGACTAGCCCTGTGTGTCATGACTCTAATATAGTACAGACTAGCCCTGTGTGTCATGACTCTAATATAGTACAGACTAGCCCTGTGTGTCATGACTCTAATATAGTACAGACTAGCCCTGTGTGTCACTAGCCCTGTGTGTCATGACTCTAATATAGTGACTCTGTGTGTCAACATAGTACAGACTAGCCCTGTGTGTCATGACTCAATATAGTACAGACTAGCCCTGTGTGTCATGACTCCAATATAGTACAGAGTAGAGCCCTGTGTGTCATGACTCTAATATAGAACAGACTAGCCCTGTGTGTCATGACTCTAATATAGTACAGACTAGCCCTGTGTGTCATGACTCTAATATAGTACAGACTAGCCCTGTGTGTCATGACTCTAATATAGTACAGACTAGCCCTGTGTGTCATGACTCTAATATAGTACAGACTAGCCCTGTGTGTCATGACTCTAATATAGTACAGACTAGCCCTGTGTGTCATCATAGTACAGACTAGCCCTGTCATGACTGACCAATATAGTACAGACTAGCCCTGTGTGTCATGACTCTAATATAGTACAGACTAGCCCTGTGTGTCATGACTCCAATATAGTACAGAGTAGACCTGTGTGTCATGACTCTAATATAGTACAGACTAGCCCTGTGTGTCATGACTCTAATATAGAACAGACTAGCCCTGTGTGTCATGACTCTAATATAGTACAGACTAGCCCTGTGTGTCATGACTCTAATATAGTACAGACTAGCCCTGTGTGTCATGACTCTAATATAGTACAGACTAGCCCTGTGTGTCATGACTCTAATATAGTACAGACTAGCCCTGTGTGTCATGACTCCAATATAGTACAGACTAGCCCTGTGTGTCATGACTCCAATATAGTACAGAGTAGACCTGTGTGTCATGACTCTAATATAGAACAGACTAGCCCTGTGTGTCATGACTCTAATATAGTACAGACTAGCCCTGTGTGTCATGACTCTAATATAGTACAGACTAGCCCTGTGTGTCATGACTCTAATATAGTACAGACTAGCCCTGTGTGTCATGACTCTAATATAGTACAGACTAGCCCTGTGTGTCATGACTCTAATATAGTACAGACTAGCCCTGTGTGTCATGACTGACTCAATATCGTACAGACTAGCCCTGTGTGTCATGACTCCAATATAGTACAGACTAGCCCTGTGTGTCATGACTCTAATATAGTACAGACTAGCCCTGTGTGTCATGACTCCAATATAGTACAGAGTAGACCTGTGTGTCATGACTCTAATATCGTACAGACTAGCCCTGTGTGTCATGACTCTAATATAGAACAGACTAGCCCTGTGTGTCATGACTCTAATATAGTACAGACTAGCCCTGTGTGTCATGACTCTAATATAGTACAGACTAGCCCTGTGTGTCATGACTCTAATATAGAACAGACTAGCCCTGTGTGTCATGACTCTAATATAGTACAGACTAGCCCTGTGTGTCATGACTCGAATATAGTACAGACTAGCCCTGTGTGTCATGACTCTAATATAGTACAGACTAGCCCTGTGTGTCATGACTCTAATATAGTACAGACTAGCCCTGTGTGTCATGACTCTAATATAGTACAGACTAGCCCTGTGTGTCATGACTCCAATATAGTACAGACTAGCCCTGTGTGTCATGACTCCAATATAGTACAGACTAGCCCTGTGTGTCATGACTCTAATATAGTACAGACTAGCCCTGTGTGTCATGACTCCAATATAGTACAGAGTAGACCTGTGTGTCATGACTCTAATATAGTACAGACTAGCCCTGTGTGTCATGACTCTAATATAGAACAGACTAGCCCTGTGTGTCATGACTCTAATATAGTACAGACTAGCCCTGTGTGTCATGACTCCAATATAGTACAGACTAGCCCTGTGTGTCATGACTCTAATATAGTACAGACTAGCCCTGTGTGTCATGACTCTAATATAGTACAGAGTAGACCTGTGTGTCATGACTCCAACATAGAACATTCCCTCAATTGAGGGAAATTGAGAACATAACAGCCATGCCAGATAAATTGTGATTGTAATGGACGACACCACTAAAGGCTTCCTAGATAATGAAATCTGTGCTGAGCTGATTCTCAGGCAGTAACTGTCAGAAAGACTCAGTGGCCAATAAATGTTGGCGGACACATCTGGCCAATAACTTACTGGGCCACTACCCAGAAATCTCACAGAGACTACACTTGTTCAGTTTTATTTCACGCCGTTGTTCTATCTACTGATTTGAAAGGAAAATAGCTTCTATTTAAGGGCAAGTCTGGGGCCTGGTTAAGGCAAAACCCTACAGTATTTGTGTTAGCCGTGGAACCAATTTACCGTGGAACCGATTTGCCGTGGAACCGATTGTCTGTAGAACCGATTTGCCTAAACTTCCTACTTTAACAGCTTTTACATTCTCAACTTGACGTAATGGTTTTCTGATAGATCGTTCATCTGTTGATATATGGCCTACTGACTGCGGGTAATGATTTTGTTTGTCGCTAAAGAAAGACTGGGGTAATATTTCAGCCCAATTTACGGATACATGATGTGGGAGAATCACTAAATGGGAATATTGACCCTCTAAGCTTTGTAATCTGTACTACAATAAACCTGTATGAAACCAGCTTAGGTAAAGTGAGAACCGATCTTTAGTTACAACCAAAGACCACACTCAGTTACATACACACAATGTGTGGGGTCACTAAAGAAATGTTTTAGATGAAAACATATATGACATGAGTGTGATATTAGCCCCTCCCACCAGTTGGATTGAGATTGAGATCCAGCCTCTATGAGATCCATCCTCAATGAGATCCAGCCTCTATGAGATCCAGCCTCTATGAGATCCAGCCTCTATGAGATCCAGCCTCTATGAGATCCAGCCTCTATGAGATCCAGCCTCTATGAGATCCAGCCTCTATGAGATCCATCCTCAATGAGATCCAGCCTCTATGAGATCCAGCCTCTATGAGATCCAGCCTCTATGAGATCCAGCCTCAATGAGATCCAGCCTCTATGAGATCCATCCTCAATGAGATCCAGCCTCTATGAGATCCAGCCTCTATGAGATCCAGCCTCTATGAGATCCAGCCTCTATGAGATCCAGCCTCTATGAGATCCATCCTCAATGAGATCCAGCCTCTATGAGATCCAGCCTCTATGAGATCCATCCTCAATGAGATCCAGCCTCTATGAGATCCAGCCTCTATGAGATCCAGCCTCTATGAGATCCAGGATCTATAAGATCCAGCCTCTATGAGATCGAGTCTCTATGAGATCTCTATGAGATCCAGCCTCTATGAGATCCAGCCTCTATGAGATCCAGCCTCTATGAGATCCAGCCTCTATAAGATCCAGCCTCTATGAGATCGAGTCTCTATGAGATCCAGCCTCTATGAGATCCAGCCTCTATGAGATCCAGCCTCTATTAGATCCAGCCTCTATGAGATCCAGCCTCTATTAGATCCAGCCTCTATGAGATCCAGCCTCTATGAGATCCAGCCTCTATGAGGTCCAGCCTCTATGAGATCCAGCCTCTATGAGATTCAGCCTCTATGAGATCCAGCCCCTAAATACAGCCTGTGTCTTCATCTCCCAGGGGCTCTATATCACTGTTCTGTGATATACTGTTCTGTGATATTCTGTTCTGTGATATTCTGTTCTGTGATATACTGTTCTGTATCACTGTTCTGTGTTATACTGTTCTGTGATATACTGTTCTGTGATATACTGTTCTGAGATATGCTGTTCTGTGATATACTGTTCTGTGATATACTGTTCTGTATCACTGTTCTGTGTTATACTGTTCTGTGATATTCTGTTCTGTGATATACTGTTCTGTGATATACTGTTCTGTATCACTGTTCTGTGTTATACTGTTCTGTGATATACTGTTCTGTGATATACTGTTCAGAGATATGCTGTTCTGCGATATACTGTTCTGTATCACTGTTCTGTGATATACTGTTCTGTGATATACTGTTCTGTGATATACTGTTCTGTGATATACTGTTCTGAGATATACTGTTCTGAGATATACTGTTCTGTGATATACTGTTCTGTGATGTACTGTTCTGTGATATACTGTTCTGTATCACTGTTCTGTGATATACTGTTCTGTATCACTGTTCTGTGATATACTGTTCTGTGATGTACTGTTCTGTGATATACTGTTCTGTATCATTGTTCTGTGATATACTGTTCTGTGATGTACTGTTCTGTATCACTGTTCTGTGATATACTGTTCTGTGATGTACTGTTCTGTATCACTGTTCTGTGATATACTGTTCTGAGTGCCCATGGCAGCACAGGCAGCAAACGACCTGGTTCCTACATACTTCATTAGTTCCCCTAACTTAACCTCTGACTGCAGTGAGCAGCTCTAGGCTGTGTCCTAAATACCACCCCTGCTCTATATTTAGCTCTGCTTCTGTCGAAGAGAGCAAAAGCCACACATACGCACCCAAGACAGTGAAGGACCATGGGAAAACTCACTCCACCATGAGAGCCAAAGCCACACATACGCACCCAAGACAGTGAAGGACCATGGGAAAACTCACTCCACCATGAGAGCCAAAGCCACACATACGCATCCAAGACAGTGAAGGAATGTTGCAAACTGTTTAGGGTGATCAATCAGATTTTCTCCATTCTCTCTTTTATTCCCACCCTGTCTTCTTCCCTTCTCTCTTTATCTCTCTCTATATATCTCTATTTCTGTCCTATTGCACTTAATCTCTTTTTATATACCTCTATTTCTGTCTGTCTCCATCTACAGATTGGAGTATGTTCATGAATTCTACTCTGTTTCTCTGTGATCCACATTCATCTTTTCCATATGACCTTTGGTTATGACTGATAAGATTATGCTGAAGACGGTGATTTGTGGTAATGAATGATGAAATCGTGATTGATTGATACGATGAAAATTATTGATAAAGATGACGATGACTAATAACTCATGATAAAGACTGAAAAGATAAATGCAATGATTGCTAGTCTTTCTGAAAATAAGTGTGTAAATAAGAAACAGTCTTTGATTCTTAATCTGAGTCAGACATCAAACAACATCTTAATCAGTATTAAACACCAGCTCTCTACTCTGTTTCTCTCTTTTATTGTCTCACACGCACACATTTCCTCTCTCACTTTCCTCACCTCCCTTCTATCTTTCCTGTCTTGTGTGATGATGAAAGTCATGGAAATGTCTCCCATTGAGATGTTAATGCTAAAGAGAGTTCCAGCGCAGCAAGTACGGTAAACAGCCAAATGGTATGCTACGCTATCCCTTAAGAACTGATGCATACTGTGCTAGGCTAGGTGCTATGTGATTTGTACAGGTTATGCTACGCTAAACTCGACGCTATCCCTTAAGAACTGATGCATACTGTGCTAGGCTAGGTGCTATGTGATTTGTACAGGTTATGCTACGCTAAACTCGACGCTATCCCTTAAGAACTGATGCATACTGTGCTAGGCTAGGTGCTATGTGATTTGTAAAGGTTATGCTACGCTAAACTCGACGCTATCCCTTAAGAACTGATGCATACTGTGCTAGGCTAGGTGCTATGTGATTTGTAAAGGTTATGCTACGCTAAACTCGACGCTATCCCTTAAGAACTGATGCTGAGGCTAGGTGCTATGTGATTTGTACTGAGATCGCAATGAGTTCAAGAAGTCATGTTATCCGAATGTTTAAAAGGTTTCACTGTGTCATCAGGGTGATTAAATTGCTTGGGATAATGTGGCGCTAAAATTATACTTAAAATGCCCCTGGGTACAATCAGTCAGCTTCAGTCAGCTTCAGTCAGCTTCGTACAGCTTTGGTCAGCTTCAATTTGGTAAACATAGACAGTCAGATTGATAATCTGTGAAATGTACTAAATCAATGCACATACAGAAACACACCACACACTCTTACCGAATCACACCACACACTCTTACAGAATCACACCACACACTCTAACAGAATCACACCACACACTCTAACTGAATCACACCACACACTCTAACTGAAACACACCACACACTCTAACAGAAACACACCACCCCTTCATTTCCCCCCCACACACACACACACACACACACAATTGAGTTGGTGTGTATGAGTAGCTAGTTTAGTTTGATCATGATCTTAATGGTGTTTGACGTTAATGAAATGTTTAATGAATTACTGGCCAAAGGGCAAGAAAGGACTGGCGAATACACACGGACACACACACACACGGACACACACACGGACACACACACGGACACACACACACACGGACACACACACGGACACACACACGGACACACACACATGCACACACGGACACACACACGGACACACACACGGACACACACACGGACACACACACGTGCCCACACGGACACACACACACGTGCACGTGCACCCACACACACGGACACACACACACACACGGACACACACACAGACAGATACACTAGTTTTAAACAGGTCCCTGTAACTCTATCCATCTCGATCTCTCTCTCTGTAACTCTATCCATCTCTATCTCTCTCTCTGTAACTCTATCCATCTCTATCTCTCTCTCTGTAACTCTATCCATCTCTATCTCTCTCTGTGTAACTCTATCCATCTCTATCTCTCTCTCTGTAACTCTATCCATCTCTATCTCTCTCTCTGTAACTCTATCCATCTCTATCTCTCTCTCTGTAACTCTATCCATCTCTATCTCTTTCTCTGTAACTCTATCCATCTCTATCTCTCTCTCTGTAACTCTATCCATCTCTATCTCTCTCACTGTAACTCTATCCATCTCTATCTCTCTCTCTGTAACTCTATCCATCTCTATCTCTCTCTCTGTAACTCTATCCATCTCTATCTCTCTCTCTGTAACTCTATCCATCTGTATCTCTCTCTCTGTAATTCTATCCATCTGTATCTCTCTCCCTGTAACTCTATCCATCTCTATCTCTCTCTCTGTAACTCTATCCATCTCTATCTCTCTCTCTGTAACTCTATCCATCTCTATCTCTCTCTCTGTAACTCTATCCATCTCTATCTCTCTCTCTGTAACTCTATCCATCTCTATCTCTCTCTCTGTAACTCTATCCATCTCTATCTCTCTCTCTGTAACTCTATCCATCTCTATCTCTCTCTCTGTAACTCTATCCATCTCTATCTCTCTCTCTGTAACTCTATCCATCTCCATCTCTCTCTCTGTAACTCTATCCATCTCTATCTCTCTCTCTGTAACTCTATCCATCTCTATCTCTCTCTCTGTAACTCTATCCATCTCTATCTCTCTCCTCCCATCTATCTTCTACCATGTTCACATCCCTTCGTCGCTCACTGCATTCCTCCTTCTCTATCTCCCTCTCATCCCTCATTTTCTCCGCGTTACGTTGAATTCAATCAGTCTGATGAGACATCATCGTTTGCTGCCAAAACAAATGTGTAGTTAATGTTTTGACGATGACACGGGTGTTACAACAGATAATTCATCACTGTGACTCTCAAGCCAATAATAACAGTGGAGCAGAACAGACAGAAACCAGGAACAAACATGACCAGGTTCTGTTGGAACAAGACAGTTCTGTCTGACAGGAAAATCAGCCATCACTCTAGCTGCCTGTCTGTCTGTCTTTCTGTCTCTCTGTCTGTCTGTCTGTCTATTCCTCTGTCCATCTCTCTCTCTCTCTCTCTCTTTCTCTGTCTGTCTCTCTCTGTCTCTCTTAGCCTGGCTCTGTGTGAATTCTTCTTTGCTGTCCTCTCTTGCTGTATGAATATAAAACACTTACAGATCTGATACTGAGTACCAATCAGATTTTGTTCTTTCTCTCTCACCCTCTTCTTCTCTTTTCCTGTCTCCATCTCTCTTCTCATCTTCCTCTCTCCCGTTCTCTCCTCCTCATTTGTCATTCCACATCTCTTCATCTTCAGCAGAACCAGGTAACAGATGGTATGTAATGTCGTCACGGGTGAGCTGCCTATCTGCAGGCAATTCTCCAGGTAGTTTTCAGGTCAGTGCAGACACAGGCACACACACACATACATACACAGACAGATACACAGGCACACACACATACACATACATACACAGACAGATACACAGGCACACACACATACATACACAGACAGATACACAGGCACACACACACATACATACACAGACAGATACACAGGCACACACACATACATACACAGACAGATACACAGGCACACACACACATACATACACAGACAGATACACAGGCACACACACACATACATACACAGACAGATACACAGGCACACACACATACATACACAGACAGATACACAGGCACATACACATACATACACAGACAGATACACAGGCACACACACATACACATACATACACAGACAGATACACAGGCACACACACATACACATACATACACAGACAGATACACAGGCACACACACATACACATACATACACAGACAGATACACAGGCACACACACATACATACACAGACAGATACACAGGCACACACACATACATACACAGACAGATACACAGGCACACACACATACATACACCTCCCCTCATCCTCCCCTCATCCTCTCCTCATCCTCCCCTCATCCTCCCTTCATCCTCTCCTCATCCTCCCTTCATCCTCCCCTCATCCTCCCTTCATCCTCCCCTCATCCTCCCTTCATCCTCTCCTCATCCTCCCTTCATCCTCCCCTCATCCTCCCCTCATCCTCCCTCATCCTCTCCTCATCCTCCCCTCATCCTCCCTTCATCCTCTCCTCATCCTCCCCTCATCCTCCCCTCATCCTCCCTTCATCCTCTCCTCATCCTCCCCTCATCCTCCCCTCATCCTCTCCTCATCCTCCCCTCATCCTCCCTCATCCTCCCTTCATCCTCTCCTCATCCTCCCTTCATCCTCCCTTCATCCTCTCCTCATCCTCCCCTCATCCTCCCCTCATCCTCCCTTCATCCTCTCCTCATCCTCCCCTCATCCTCCCCTCATCCTCCCTTCATCCTCTCCTCATCCTCCCCTCATCCTCCCCTCATCCTCTCCTCATCCTCCCCTCATCCTCCCCTCATCCTCCCTTCATCCTCTCCTCATCCTCCCTTCATCCTCCTTTCATCCTCTCCTCATCCTCCCCTCATCCTCTCCTCATCCTCCCTTCATCCTCCCTTCATCCTCTCCTCATCCTCCCCTCATCCTCCCCTCATCCTCCCTTCATCCTCTCCTCATCCTCCCCTCATCCTCCCCTCATCCTCCCTTCATCCTCTCCTCATCCTCCCCTCATCCTCCCTTCATCCTCTCCTCATCCTCCCCTCATCCTCCCCTCATCCTCCCTTCATCCTCTCCTCATCCTCCCTTCATCCTCCTTTCATCCTCTCCTCATCCTCCCCTCATCCTCCCCTCATCCTCCCTAACAGCACTGAAGGCCACTTCATTAGGTACACCTTGCAGCCTTCATACATTCCAGCATTGATTTAATATTATACAGGAAACATTGCTCAGAGATTTTAGTCCATATTGACATTATAACATCACTCTATTGGATTTGACATCTGGGGACTGTGGAGGCCCTTTCAATACAGTGTTATTGTCATGTTAAAAAAAACCTTAGTCATTGTATCTTTTTTAACTCTGATACTAGAATAAAAATACAATAAAATGTGAAAATACTTTTAAGTTCATCATATTTTCTATTGATCATAGAAGACTAATATTTTGAAAACCAGCCAACCAAGTATAAATGAACTTATACAATAGGGAAAATATCTAATAGAGAAAGAACAACATGATTTGTGACTGACTGTCATATGTAAAGGGCAGACCATGAAGCAAACTACATTATAAACATAACTAATATAATTAGTATTAAAACATGCTTTATTGTCATGCCAACGGGTGTCAGACTCAGAAAGAGTTGTAATGTCAAGTTTTTAATATACAATGAGTTTGTTCTGGCTTGTCCCTGCAACAATTAATACACATGTAATAAACAAAAACGAGCAATAGACTACGATTAAATATTGTGAAATATGTAGTATGTAAATATGTGATGTGCAAATGTCCGTGAGAGTTATGAGTGGAAGGGAATGTGGGGAGCAGGCTATAGTCAGTGTGGTTCTGTATGAATGTGGGGAGCAGGCTATAGTCAGTGTGGTTCTGTATGAATGTGGGGACCAGGCTATAGTCAGTGTGGTTCTGTATGAATGTGGGCAGCAGGCTATAGTCAGTGTGGTTCTGTATGAATGTGGGCAGCAGGCTATAGTCAGTGTGGTTCTGTGTGAATGTGGAGAGCAGGCTATAGACAGTGTGGTTCTGTATGAATGTGGGGAGCAGGCTATAGACAGTGTGGTTCTGTGTGAATGTGGGGAGCAGGCTATATTTAGTATGGTTCTGTATGAATGTGGGGAGCAGGCTATAGTCAGTGTGGTTCTGTATGAATGTGGGGAGCAGGCTATAGTCAGTGTAGTTCTGTGTGAATGTGGGGAGCAGGCTATAGTCAGTGTGGTTCTGTGTGAATGTGGAGAGCAGGCTATAGACAGTGTGGTTCTGTGTGAATGTGGGGAGCAGGCTATATTTAGTATGGTTCTGTATGAATGTGGAGAGCAGGCTATAGTCAGTGTAGTTCTGTGTGAATGTGGGGAGCAGGCTATAGTCAGTGTGGTTCTGTGTGAATGTGGAGAGCAGGCTATAGTCAGTGTGGTTCTGTATGAATGTGGGGACCAGGCTATAGTCAGTGTGGTTCTGTATGAATGTGGGGAGCATGCTATAGACAGTGTGGTTCTGTGTGAATGTGGGGAGCAGGCTATATTTAGTATGGTTCTGTATGAATGTGGGGAGCAGGCTATAGACAGTGTGGTTCTGTGTGAATGTGGAGAGCAGGCTATAGTCAGTGTGGTTCTGTATGAATGTGGGGACCAGGCTATAGTCAGTGTGGTTCTGTATGAATGTGGGTAGCAGGCTATAGTCAGTGTGGTTCTGTGTGAATGTGGGGACCAGGCTATAGTCAGTGTGGTTCTGTATGAATGTGGGGAGCAGGCTATAGTCAGTGTAGTTCTGTATGAATGTGGGGACCAGGCTATAGTCAGTGTGGTTCTGTATGAATGTGGGGAGCAGGCTATAGACAGTGTGGTTCTGTGTGAATGTGGGGAGCAGGCTATAGTCAGTGTGGTTCTGTGTGAATGTGGGGAGCAGGCTATAGTCAGTGTAGTTCTGTATGAATGTGGGGAGCAGGCTATAGTCAGTGTGGTTCTGTGTGAATGTGGAGAGCAGGCTATAGACAGTGTGGTTCTGTATGAATGTGGGGAGCAGGCTATAGTCAGTGTGGTTCTGTATGAATGTGGGGAGCAGGCTATAGTCAGTGTGGTTCTGTGTGAATGTGGGGAGCAGGCTATAGTCAGTGTGGTTCTGTATCAATGTGGGGAGCAGGCTATAGTCAGTGTGGTTCTGTATGAATGTGGGGAGCAGGCTATAGACAGTGTGGTTCTGTATGAATGTGGGGAGCAGGCTATAGTCAGTGTGGTTCTGTGTGAATGTGGGGAGCAGGCTATAGTCAGTGTGGTTCTGTATGAATGTGTGGAGCAGGCTATAGACAGTGTGGTTCTGTATGAATGTGGGGAGCAGGCTATAGACAGTGTGGTTCTGTATGAATGTGAATGTGGGGAGCAGGCTATAGTCAGTGTGGTTCTGTATGAATGTGAATGTGGGGAGCAGGCTATAGTCAGTGTGGTTCTGTATGAATGTGGGGAGCAGGCTATAGTCAGTGTGGTTCTGTATCAATGTGGGTAGCAGGCTATAGTCAGTGTGGTTCTGTATGAATGTGGGTAGCAGGCTATAGTCAGTGTGGTTCTGTATGAATGTGGGGAGCAGGCTATAGTCAGTGTGGTTCTGTGTGAATGTGGGGACCAGGCTATATTTAGTATGGTTCTGTATGAATGTGGGGAGCAGGCTATAGTCAGTGTGGTTCTGTATGAATGTGGGGAGCATGCTATAGACAGTGTGGTTCTGTGTGAATGTGGGGAGCAGGCTATAGACAGTGTGGTTCTTTGTCAACATCTGATAATGTTATCTCTCTGTCAACATCTGAAGACATTTGCTTTATTCTAAACTGAATGGATATTAAAATGTCAAGCCATTGAGCTCCAGTTCCTCCAAATGTGTCTTCAATAATATTTTTCATCTAGAAACGAGTGCAAAGCATTTAAACATGTGCAAACATAGATAAATAGTGGATTTGTTTCAAATATGGAAATGTTGTTTGTAACATCAGCAGAGCAGATATGTATTTTATAAAAAAAAATAGAGCATTTTAGTTGAAGTTAAACTGTCTGAAACACCATTCCC
>CM055752.1:918068-928068 GCA_029465975.1 Dallia pectoralis
GCGTGGTCCAGTGTGGTCCAGTGTGGTCCAGCGTGGTCCAGTGGTGACCCTGAGTGACAGCTTAGGTGGGTTCTGGTGAGGAGCATATTTCTGTCAGCCTCTGAGTGGTTAGGGAGTGGATTACTAAAGGGCCGTCACACACAGAACCCTCACACGCACGGAACAGACGGGTTCAAGTGGCAGCTTCACTGAAAAACCCATTTCAATTAAAGTGCTGACATTTCTAATCGCTGCGTATCTGTCGCTTGCGGACGATGTTGAGTGATAAAAGCGATGAACCATAAACGCTTTTGTCATATTGTGAAGACAATTAGCGGACAGACTCCTGGAGGCAGTCACACCAAAACACATAGAGAGGAAATCACAACAGGCTCAGCAGATGATGGCATGAATAAATATCATGCAGAAAGACTCTCCTATGGTAGGAAATGACTCAGGCGTAAAAGGTAGAGTCATATCTGGACAAAGAGTGTGTGTGTGTGTGTGTGTGTGTGCGTGTGCGTGTGCGTGTGCGTGTGTGTGTGTTAATCTACCTCAGAGTTATGTTAATGAGCCAGATCCTCCAGTGACAAGAACAGAGAAAAGAGAGATTAAAGAGGGAGAAAATGTCACTGGGTTGACTGAAACTCAACGGAGTGGATTCATGAAAACAAAACACAATCAGAAGCCCTCTACCCTCCTGTTGAGACTGATGAAACTATTAACAATTAGAAGAAACATCTAATAAATATGGATTTATAACAGCAAGACGAGTGAAATGGGTTAAAAGATGTACAGAGAATCTCCACACTAGAACTGTCTCTGGGGTTGTCCTTCTGGAAGGTTCTTCCATCTCCACACTAGAACCCTGGTGTTCTGTCTCACACACACACACAGTCACACACACACACACACACCGCACAGATCACACACATATATATATATATACCCACACATAAACAAATACATGCAATGAGACCTCAGTCTCAATCTAACCATCTCTGCTTCTTGTCAGCAGCTAGTTAATGTGAAAGAGGATAAAATCGATGTTCACAACCTGGGAGGAATACCTGATGACCTAAAGTGGGTTCAGTGTGCGTGCGTGTCAGTGAGGTGATCATTTATCTCCCAAGTAGAGGAGAGAAATAAATAAATTAAATGAAGAACATTGTCCTGTTTGAATAACTTCTGCTGGCTAATATGGTGCTATTCATTCATTATAATCTCTCTCTCCTCTCTGTCTGTGTGAGTTGGGCTGGGTTCCCTCTCTCCACTCTACCACAGAGGTTCTCTAACGGTACGCCGACTCTACCACAGAGGTTCTCTAACGGTTGCAGCGAACACCAAGACACACACAAACAAGAAGTGCTGATGTACCAATAAACCAAACATCTGATGTAATAGCATTGTTAGCCACCTGCAGTGTGTGTGTGTGTGTGTGTGTGTGTGTGTGTGTGTGTGTGTGTGTGTGTGTGTGTGTGTGTGTGTGTGTGTGTGTGCATGTGCATGTGCATGTGCTGCAGCATGGAAGCAATCGATGAATCCCAGTCATATTTGGCCTCACATCCAGAGACATTTTAATGGTTAACAACATGCATACAGTCTAACATTTATTTTAATGGTTAACAACATGCATACAGTCTAACATTTATTTTAATGGTTAACAACATGCATACAGTCTAACATTTATTTTAATGGTTAACAACATGCATACAGTCTAACATTTATTTTAATGGTTAACAACATGCATACAGTCTAACATTTATTTTAATGGTTAACAACATGCATACAGTCTAACATTTATTTTAATGGTTAACAACATGCATACAGTCTAACATTTATTTTAATGGTTAACAACATGCATACAGTCTAACATTTATTTTAATGGTTAACAACATGCATACAGTCTAACATTTATTTTAATGGTTAACAACATGCATACAGTCTAACATTTATTTTAATGGTTAACAACATGCATACAGTCTAACATTTATTTTAATGGTTAACAACATGCATACAGTCTAACATTTATTTTAATGGTTAACAACATGCATACAGTCTAACATTTATTTTTCCTTTCTCCATCTTCACCTCCTCCTAACTCCACATTTTAGTAAAACTAGTTGGGCAGAGAGGAGATGTGAGAACTAAAACTAAAGCAACACAAGGTGTGTTAATTATTTAGGTGCACACACACACACACACAAACACACACAAACACACACAAACACACACACAGAAACACACAAAACAGACACAAACAAACACACACACACAGAAACACACACACACACACGCACACACACACACACACACAGACACACACACACACACACACACACACACACACACACACACACAGACACACACACAGACACACACACACACACACACACAGACACACACACACACACAGAGCTCTAAATACATTGTATCATACAAGCCATCCACAACTGTTCCAATAACCTGATTGGCCTCTATGAGACCTAAACCATCCCAGTATCATGTCCACATCCACATATGGGGTATTCAACTCCACATGAAGCTGGCTGGTTCCTGTTCTACCTCACCGATAATTACACCCACCTGGTGCACCAGGTCTAAGTAAAACCCTGATTACAAGGTGGCCATGAAAGAACGGGGTGGAACGACTGGAGGTCCAGAATTGAATTAGAGAACTCTAGGCGTCAGATCCATTGGGGGACATTAGTGGTGTGACAGAACCAGAGAAGGTTCCGGGTAAACACCCACAGATGTCATTCCCACATTCAGAAGCAAATAATCAGAGCGTTAGCTTAGCCTCGCTCACTGAGGGAACCATTAAAGCGCATTTAGCGGGCTGGTGCTTCCAGAATGGGATGCATAAACACAAGGGGCTATGCAAAGATATTTGTGCTGAAGCTCGAAGTTCTTCAAAGGCTCAGGTTGCTATTGACAGTCCCATTTGACCAGTAGCAGCCAGCTAGCTAGTAACATTACAGATTGCCTAGCATGCTGGTGGAAATATGTGGTGTTTTACCATTTCAAATGGAGAACAGACAACATAACACAGACTGGGCGACCAATCCATTCTGAATCTAGCCACGCCTCTAACAGGTTATAATAGGCTGCCCATTCTATATTGTCCCACCCCTGTTGGTGTTAAGAGCAAATAAAGTGCCTTTATGCATTTATAACATTGTCCCACCTATCTTCTGAATTTGAATCAATAAACGGAGGGTTCATTATTAATAGCTATTATAAGTGAAGTCACTACAGATCAGATCTACAGGCAAGCTGTCCCACGTTCACCAGCGAGGAACTTCACAGCTCACAGAGTCACTGATGCCACCCCCTTCTCAGCTATTAATGACCCCCAATTAGCAACTTTTAATACACCTACAGACATCTTTCCCTCCGTCCTGCTTTCTCTCCATCTCTTTTTGTCTCCTATTGGTTTTCCTTTCTCACAGTTACGGCACTTTCTCTGTTTTATTTGTTACTCTCTGTTCACTGGTTTCTTGGTCATTGTTGATCTTTTCACTCTGTTATCATTCTTTCATGTGTCCCTCTGACTATGTTTTACTCATTATACCCCCACTTTTTTCTCTCGATCCCTTTCTCATATGTCTGTCTGTCTCTCATCTGTCTCTCTTCTGTCTGTCTCTCATATGTCTGTCTGTCTCTCATCTGTCTCTCTTCTGTCTGTCTCTCATATGTCTGTCTGTCTCTCATCTGTCTGTCTCTCATATGTCTGTCTGTCGTTCTGTCTGTCATCACTGAACTCCTCAGTGAAGCATGTGCAGTGCTGGTGTTTCACTGAATTCTGGTAGAACACTGCCCCTAAGTGGTGACTACGGGAACTGCAAGCCAGAGCAGGTGCAGAAGAAAGGAAGGGGTTAAGAGGTGAAGAAGTAAAGTCAGAGTGAGAGGGAGACCAAAAGAAAGAAAACGATTAAAAAGAGAGGACAATAGAGTTTTTATATGGTCAGATTTTACTTTATAAATGGGAGCATAAGTGTCCCTAAACTCTAGTTAAACAACTCTGTGTGTGTGCGTGTGTGTGTGTGTATACGTATGTGTGTGTGCGTGTATATGTACGTGTGTGTGTGTGCGTGTAAAGAGTCCCCCTCTGTGATGATGGCGTCACAGTGTTCTGCTCCTAGAAAACGGTCCTCTGGCCAGGGAGAGATACCACCAGGGAGATACCACCAGGGAGATACCACCAGGGAGAGATACCACCAGGGAGATACCACCAGGGAGATACCACCAGGGAGATACCACCAGGGAGAGATACCACCAGGGAGATACCACCAGGGAGATACCACCAGGGACCGGATTAAAACTGTTACCATGGTGACTGTCCTCATTAAGGAATCCCATCGACACATTGAAGTGCAATTTGACCACACACACGTTTTGATATGTCAAAGGTCTTTTTCTTGTTTGTTTGCTTTGGGTAATTTTCTGCTGAAAGATAAATCTTAACCCTCAGGCTGAAGTCATGTGCCCTCTGGATCAAGTTATTGTCACGGATCACTAGGGAATTTTTCCATTAATCCATCCCAGACCCTGCTGCTGAGAAGCATCCCCATAGCATGATGCTCCCACCACCATGCTTCAATGTAGGGATGGTGTTAGCCAGGTGAGAAGCATCCCCAGAGCATGATGCTCCCACCACCATGCTTCACTGTAGGGGTGGTGTTAGTCAGATGAGAAGCATCCCAATAGCATGATGCTCCCACCACCATGCTTCACTGTAGGGATGGTGTTAGTCAGATGAGAAGCATCCCCATAGAATGATGCTCCCACCACTATGATTCACTGTAGGGATGGTGTTAGTCAGATGAGAAGCATCCCCATAGCATGATGCTCCCACCACCATGCTTCACTGTAGGAATGGTGTTAGCCAAGAGCTCATATCTTATGCCCATTAATAATTTATGGAAAATTGATTTGAATACTTATGCGACTGAGATCTTAGTTTTTTATTTTTGATCAATTATTTGTAAGTCATTCAGCAACATGCCGCCAGTCAGTCACAACTCGTAAAAACAGAATTTATTTCGGATTAATACACATCGCATTCTTCTGGGTGTTAACGTAACTAGCAGTTCTTTTCAAATAGGTACAGTTTTCATTTGAAACTATGCAAAGCTACTACGGAATCTAAAACTATTAATCAAAACATGAGCAAGCAACAACGCCCAGACAATCTCTTCTTCACCGAGCTAACAGAAAGGGAAGAGTACCTCAACCCAGAAGTTATTTTGTGTCGACTTTCTTACACCCTGACAGTAACATACCTAATAGAACCCAACATGTACCCAAAACATATGCTGTATTGTATTGTGTGACAAACAGATCAATAACTATAAATAACGCATACGCACCTGTGAATAAAATGCTGACCTGTCAACGTAAATCACATTAAAACATCACAGGTGAGCTGGAAACATGTCATCCCTAGCTTGGACCACCTCTGCATTCCCAACTACGTTGTTGAATTCAACAAGGCCTTACTCAGCTGTACTTCCTCATACCACCTTGATCAAGTTAATCCAGTCTGAGGAGAGCGCCAACTCCACTGTGCTGCGACCTCAGGAAGAGAGTGGGTGTCTTGCTAGTGTGTAACGCCTAACCCCTCTGTCTGAGGTAACCCCTCTGTCTGAGGTATAGCCTAACCCCTCTGTCTGAGGTAACGCCTAACCCCTCTGTCCGAGGAAACGCCTAACCCCTCTGTCTGAGGTAACGCCTAACCCTTCTGTCTGAGGTAACGCCTAACCCCTCTGTCCGAGGTAACGCCTAACCCCTCTGTCTGAGGTAACGCCTAACCCTTCTGTCCGAGGTAACGCCTAACCCTTATGAGGGAACGATAAAGAAGAGATGTTGATGAAGCAGAACGTTTAAAAGGGATGAAGGGAGTAATGAGAAGGGAGACAGAACAGGATGTATTTCAATCCTCAGCCCACTCTGACAGCCACTGCTGACACGTCCTCCGCTGCTCTTCATTTACTTCTCTTCCCTTTCTCCTCCCTCTCATCCTCTTGTCCTCCTCCAGCTGCTTCTCCTTCTCTCGTTTTTTCCTCTCCTCCTCTGCCCTGCGCTGCAGCAGGGTCTCCACAGCGCCATCTACAGACCGGAGGCGGCGCTGCGGGCACCAGTGGGGGTCGGTCTGCGTGGTGAATGGGTCGGGGGCGGTGGCCTGTAGGGGGCGTGGTTCTAGGGGGAGGTGCAGGAGGTGTGCATGTAGCATCATGCGATAGGGGGTGCTGTCTGCTCCAAGGCTGTAGGTGTAGTCTCCTACGATGGGGTGGCCTACAGCCTGACAATGAACCCTCAGCTGGTGGGTTCGGCCTGACATCACGCGCACACACACGCGCACACACACACACGCATACCCACATGCACACACACACACAAGATTCAAGACACAAATACATTAATGAGAAGAGGGTAGGTTAATCGAAAAGATGGGTTGTTGGCACAGTTAACCTCCCCATTATGTGAAAAGACTGGACCATGATGCCTGTGGTGTCTGTGGTGTCTGTGTGTGTGTGTCTGTGTGTGTCTGTGTGTCTGTGTGTGTGTGTGTGTGCGTGTGCGTGTGCGCGTGTGTGTGTGTGTGTGTCTGTCTGTGTGTCTGTGTGTGTGTGTGTGTGTGTGTGTGTCTGTGGTGTGTGTGTGTCTGTCTGTGGTGTCTGTGGTCTCTGTGTGTGTGTGTGTGTGTGTGTGTGTGTGTGTGTGTGTGTGTGTGTGTGTGTGTGTGTGTGTGTGTGTGTGTGTGTGTGTGTGTGTGTCTCTCTCTGTGTGTCTGTGGTGTGTGTGTGTGTGTGTGTGTGTTTGTGTGTTTGTGTGTCTCTGTGTGTGTGTGTCTCTGTGTCTGTGTGTGTGTGTGTCTGTGTGTGTGTTTACCTGTGAGAGGCTGCAGCAGTACCTTAGTTACAGGGTCGTCATCATAGAACCCGTATTCCAAAACCAGGAGCTGGGTCTCACATGGCTTTGGGTTCTCACAACCTGCATTTACAAATACACACACACACCCAGAGGCAAGTGAGAAAAGACACGAAGACACACAAAGACAGACACACACACAAAGACAGACACACACACACACACAGAGACACACACACACACAGACAGACACACACAGAAACACACACACACACACACACACATAACTGTGTGTTAGCAGCAGTCTCTCACCCTCTGTTGATTGGACACACATCATGTGAGTTCGTCCCTCTGTTGTATTTTTACCGATCGGAAAATCTAGAGTCATCGTCTCCGATTCCAACCAGCCACGCACCTGAAGGAGACGCAAACACACACACCTGAAGGAGACGCAAACACACACACCTGAAGGAGACGCAAACACACACACCTGAAGGAGACGCAAACACACACACCTGAAGGAGACGCAAACACACACACCTGAAGGAGACGCAAACACACACACCTGAAGGAGACGCAAACACAGGCACCTGAAGGAGACGCAAACACACACACACCTGAAGGAGACGCAAACACACACACCTGAAGGAGACGCAAACACACACACCTGAAGGAGACGCAAACACACACACCTGAAGGAGACGCAAACACACACACCTGAAGGAGACGCAAACACACACACCTGAAGAGAGACGCAAACACACACACCTGAAGGAGACGCAAACACACACACCTGAAGGAGACGCAAACACACACACCTGAAGGAGACGCAAACACACGCACCTGAAGGAGACGCAAACACACACACCTGAAGGAGACGCAAACACAGACACATCAGAAGGAGTGTGTGTGTGTGTGTGTTTACCAGTGCTAGGTAGGCCTTAGTGGCTCTGCGGTCTTTAAAGCAGCTGTAAGCCCGGCCAGCAGCTGCTTTGCTCAGAGCCACACACAGAACCCCACTGGTGGAGTAGTCCAGCTGGTGACAGAACCTGAGGAATAAAAACACTCTTAATGCTCACGGTTCCAATTAATTAAATCATTATAATAAAGATACTGGCACCTTTTAAAAACAGGATGTGTTAGTTTCATGTGTAACTGTTTATTTTATTTTTTTATTCCTGTCATTGTACTATAATATTATTAGGTCGTATTTTGTCACTTGAATTATGATGTGGTCTAAAACACTGGTTCTTTAACTGCCCCATATAACTCACAGAACAGCTAAATACAGTGTACTTCAGTTCCCCTTCAATCTCAGCTAAACATTTAATCAATATGTGTTTATCTTTCTCCCTGTGGACACTAATAGGTTCTCAGTGAGATTGCCTGCACAGTGGACAGTGTGGGTCTCACAGTCAGGGTCTTACGGTCAGGGTCTTACGGTCAGGGTCTTACGGTCAGGGTCTTACGGTCTGGGTCTTACGGTCTGGGTCTTACGGTCTGGGTCTTACGGTCCGGGTCTCACGGTCCGGATCTCACGGTCCGGGTCTCACGGTCCGGGTCTCACGGTCCGGGTCTTACGGTCTGGATCTCACGGTCAGGGTCTCACAGTGTCTCGGTAAGGGATGTGGGTCTTGTGGAGAGATGTGACCTAGCTGAATGTTTCAAATACAATTCCATTTTACAATAATAATATTTCTTAAAACGGTGGATTTTGGTGTTTCGTAAAGTCACCTCTGCTATCCTTATATCAGCATGTAACGGAAAAAAACGTGACCCAAAAAAACGGATCTTAAACTTAAACACCACTGAGTATTTGCCAGACGTTCTAATAATGTCATATCTGTGGCACGCCGGCCGTCCTACCTGAAGCCATAATAGGTCCCGGGATCGGCCAGGTGAGGGAACCGCAGTCCCAGCTGCCTCTGGACCGTCTGTTTCTCATACCACATCTTACTGTCAATACGGATGTCCCAGTGCTTATCCACTAGGATGAAATCAGAACTCTGGTACAGAACCCTCAGATTGTCCACACTCGCCGGTTCCATGCCAATGATTCGATCCGCGCTTGCCCTTTTCATGTGGGACGGTTCCACGTTGGACGATTCCACGGTGGACAGATCCACGCTACATGATTCTACGCTGGATGCTTCCACGCTGGCCGGTTCCATGCTGGATGCTCCCACGCTAGATGGTTCCACGCTGGCCGGTCCCACGCTGGCCGGTTCCATGCTGGAGGGTTCCACGCTGGACGGTTCCACGCTGGGCGGTTCCACGCTGGACAGTTCTACATTGAATGGTTCTATCCTAATAGCCCTACAAAACATGAGAGAGTGATGAATGCCCTGAACCTCTAAAATGTGAGGGATTATTGAAGAACCCAAATCTCTGGAGGTTAGACATGATGTCTATCCAGGTCTATGGCAACTGTACAGTGACCAACATGTGTACAGTGACCAATATGTACTGTACAGTGACCAACAGCTATAGGTAAGGGTTTGTTTTTCTAGTTAGACAGATCAGATACCAAAACAGATGTATGCAAGTAAGTTAACTAAGGGATCTTATTCATGCAAGCCTGCTAAGCTAATGTTAAGATGCTAATAATTAATCTAATTACATATGAACGGCAGCTGCCAAAAGCGTGTAAATATGTGTTTTATACATTATCTAAATCTGTATTATGATAAATACCGGCTATTATCCGGATAATGTCCTTGTCTGGTTCATCTTTTCCGCTGTTTCCGTGTTGCAGACCACAGATATGTTGTCGCAGATGCACAATGTGCTCTAACCAGAAAAACAAAACACGGAAGTGGCGTCACCTGACAGGAACCAATCACAGTCTATGAGTACATCCAATCATATTCTTCAAGGCGGGGTTACAACAACATTATAAAAAACATTTTCAATTCAGGTTTTAAATGTTTAAACATTATAACATAGTTGCACATGTATTGTATTTTTAAAGCAGTTGTTGTGGAAGAGTGAATTTATATAAAACGTATCTAAAATATACCCACAATGCTACTTACTTTACCTCGTCATTTTATGTTCTTTATCCAGACTACCACCAGAGGGAGCCCCAGACCAAATAAATACGCTATTTCAATCCCAGATTGCATTTTCATGTACGTGATTTTGTCCT
>CM055752.1:933068-938068 GCA_029465975.1 Dallia pectoralis
CCTGGTATCACCATAGCAACATATTATACTATAACATGTCACCATAGTAACACCTGGTATCACCATAGCAACATATTATACTATAACATATCACCATAGTAACACCTGAAATCACCACAAGATAGGCCAAGATTTTTGCAGATTTTCAGATTGTGTTTCGATTCAGGAAACACGATTTACCTGGTGAAACCCAACTGACCTGGTGAAACCCAACTGACCTGGTGAAACCCAACTGACCTGGTGAAACCCAACTGACCTGGTGAAACCCAACTGACCTGGTGAAACCCAACTGACCTGGTGAAATCCAACTGACCTGGTAAAACCCAATTGACCTGGTGAAACCCAACTGACCTGGTAAAACCAAACTGACCTGGTGAAACCCAACTGACCTGGTGAAACCCAACTGACCTGGTTAAACCCGATTCACCTGGTGAAACCCTTTCGAAACCCGTTTGACCATATTAGCATTATACATAACTTTGATTTTTCCTTGTTTCGTTTGCAGAACTGGGATTCTTGCTGTGGGTTTTAGTCTGACCTTCTCTAAGAATCTGGTGGCTGTCCAAGGTGGATTTAGGTTAATGTCCTGGTGATCATTCACTGTTTATACACCAGTGGACGTATTTCAGATTTCACACTCAACCGATTTCGGTTGTGGTCGACAGTGATATCTCCATCAGATCTTGTCTGTTTGGTTGGTTATCAGGGAGCGTAGCCGCGGCAACACACTGTCCCACGATGCCTTCAGGTTTTCCCCCAGTGTCACCATAGCAACACTTAACATCACCATAGTAACCTATTGTCTTAGAGTCAGTAGGAGGGAACAATAATGACATGAACGAACTCCCCTGTCTAACTTCCTCTATGTTCTCCTCCTCCACCTATCTCCTCACTCCTCCTCTGATTCAATTTCCCTCTTCTCTCTTCTCTCTCACCCCACTGTCATCCCACTGTCATCCCACAGTCATCCCACTGTCATCCAGTGATGTCATCCCACAGTCATCCCTCTGTCACCCCTCTGTCATCCCACTGTCATCCCTCTGTCATCCCACTGTCATCCCTCAGTCATCCCTCTGTCATCCCTCAGTCATCCCTCTGTCATCCCTCTGTCATCCCACTGTCATCCCACAGTCATCCCTCTGTCACCCCTCTGTCATCCCACTGTCATCCCTCAGTCATCCCACTGTCATCCCACTGTCATCCCTCTGTCATCCCACTGTCATCCCTCAGTCATCCCACTGTCATCCCTCTGTCATCCCACTGTCATCCCACTGTCATCCCACTGTCATCCCACTGTCATCCCTCTGTCATCCCACTGTCATCCCTCTGTCATCCCACTGTCATCCCTCTGTCACCCCACTGTCATCCCTCTGTCATCCCTCTGTCATCCCTCTGTCATCCCACTGTCATCCCACTGTCATCCCTCTGTCATCCCTCTGTCATCCCTCTGTCATCCCACTGTCATCCCACTGTCATCCCTCTGTCATCCCACTGTCATCCCTCTGTCATCCCACTGTCATCCCTCTGTCACCCCACTGTCATCCCTCTGTCATCCCTCTGTCATCCCTCTGTCATCCCACTGTCATCCCACTGTCATCCCTCTGTCACCCCACTGCCTGTTTGTCTGATCCTGAGGGTTGTATTAATGGACATTGGGAGGTGATGTGTTCTGAAGCACATATTTATTATGGAGGAAACAGACAAGTGATTAAAGGGGAGGGGCCGGGGATCTCACCTACTGCTGATAGAGGGTTAATCATAGAGGATTAATGATAGAGTGCTCGTGATATAGGGTTAGGGATATAAGGTTAGTGATATAGAGTTAGTGATATAGAATTAGTGATATAGGGTTAGTGATATAGAGTTAGTGATATAGGGTTAGTGATATAGGGTTAGTGATAGAGGGTTAGTGATAGAGGGTTAGTGATATTGCGTTAGTGATATAGGGTTAGTGATATAGGGTTAGTGATAGAGGGTTAGTGATAGAGGGTTAGTGATAGAGGGTTAGTGATATTGCGTTAGTGATATAGGGTTAGTGATAGAGGGTTAGTGATAGAGAGTTAGTGATGTAGGTTTAGTGATAGAGGGTTAATCATAGAGGGTTAATGATAGAGTGCTCGTGATGTAGAGTTAGTGATATAGGGTTAGTGATAGAGGGTTCGTGATGTAGATTTAGTGATATAGGGTTAGTGATAGAGGGTTAGTGATATAGGGTTAGTGACAGAAGGTTAGTGATAGAGGGTTAGTGATAGAGGGTTAGTGATAGAGGGTTAGTGATAGAGGGTTAGTGATAGAGGGTTAATGATAGAGGGTTAGTGATAGAGGGTTAGTGATAAAGATTTAGTGATAGAGGGTTAATGATATAGGGTTAGTGACAGAAGGTTAGTGATAGAGGGTTAGTGATAGAGGGTTAGTGATAGAGGGTTAGTGATAGAGTGTTAATCATAGAGGATTAATGATAGCGTGCTCGTGATAGAGGGCTAGTGATAGAGGGTTAGTGATAGAGGGTTAGTGATAGAGGGTTAGTGATAGAGGGTTAATCATAGAGGATAATTGATAGAGTGCTCGTGATATAGGTTTAGTGATAGAGGGTTAGTGATAGAGGGTTAGTGATAGAGGTTTAGTGATAGAGGGTAAATCATAGAGGATTAATGATAGAGTGCTTGTGATAGAGGTTTAGTGATAGAGGGTTAGTGATATAGGGTTAATGATAGAGAGTTAGTGATAGAGGGTCAGTCATAGAGGGTTAGTGATAGAGTATGGTGATAATTTATATACACATATAAGGTTTCTATATTTTCTTCCTGCTTAACCTTCCTCCTTGTATGTCCTTTTATTTTTTATTTTATTTCTTCATCTCTACCCCTATTGCTGTTTCACCCGTCCCTAAATGGGCCTATTTTCTCTGCTCTCTGTGGTCAAATCAAGAAAAGTCATGAGGACAGACCGACTGACAGACAGAAGACGGGGAAATGAGGGTGTGGGGGATGTGGGGGAGAGGGGGGAGGCGTGTCCTATCTGAGTACTCTATGAGGATTAATGCTGCAGGACAAATTCATAAAACATTCAATCTCAACATGATTTATTGAAAAGCCTCACATTCTACACAGACCTGTGTGTGTGTGTGTGTGTGTGTGTGTGTGTGTGTGTGTGTGTGTGTGTGTGTGTGTGTGTGTGTGTGTGTCTATAACTCACTGGTGTCTCATGTGTATAGTGTCTCCGGCCTATTGATTGAGTCTGTAATTCACTGGCATCTCATGTGTATAGTGTCTCCGGTCTATTGATTGAGTCTAACTCACTGGTGTCTCATGTGTATAGTGTCTCCGGTCTATTGATTGAGTCTATAACTCACTGGTGTCTCATGTGTATAGTGTCTCCGGTCTATTGATTGAGTCTAACTCACTGGTGTCTCATGTGTATAGTGTCTCCGGTCTATTGATTGAGTCTATAACTCACTGGTGTCTCATGTGTATAGTGTCTCCGGTCTATTGATTGAGTCTATAACTCACTGGTGTCTCATGTGTATAGTGTCTCCGGTCTATTGATTGAGTCTGTAACTCGCTGGTGTCTCATGTGTATAGTGTCTCCGGTCTATTGATTGAGTCTAACTCACTGGTGTCTCATGTGTATAGTGTCTCCGGTCTATTGATTGAGTCTATAACTCACTGGTGTCTCATGTGTGAAGTGTCTCCGGTCTATTGATTGAGTCTAACTCACTGGTGTCTCATGTGTATTGTGTCTCATGTGTGTGTGTATTATAGGTTGTGTTTGTCAGAGGTTTGCTGCATCTGTTGGTTACCAGGGCGACCGTGTTCCCTGCAGTGCCATTCAGATGGCATGCTGGGTAAACATGGAGACCCGGCGGACTTGAGCAACCGCTAATGACACCATAGAGAGACACACACCACATACACACATACATACACACACACTAATGAGCCAAAACATTATGACCACTCACAGCTGAAGACACACACCACATACACACATAAATACACACACACTAATGAGCCAAAACATTATGACCACTCAGGGTAGATTAGATGGTAAGGGCACATGTCTGGGTAGATTAGATGGTAAGGGCACGTGTCTGGGTAGATTAGATGGTAAGGGCACGTGTCTGGGTAGATTAGATGGTAAGGGCACGTGTCTGGGTAGATTAGATGGTAAGGGCACGTGTCTGGGTAGATTAGATGGTAAGGGCACGTGTCTGGGTAGATTGGATGGTAAGGGCACGTGTCTGGGTAGATTAGATGGTAAGGGCACATGACTGGGGTAGATATAGATGGTAAGGGCACGTGTCTGGGTAGATTAGATGGTAAGGGCACGTGTCTGGGGTAGATATAGATGGTAAGGGCACGTGTCTGGGTAGATTAGATGGTAAGGGCACGTGTCTGGGTAGATTAGATGGTAAGGGCACGTGTCTGGGTAGATATAGATGGTAAGGGCACGTGTCTGGGTAGATTAGATGGTAAGGGCACGTGTCTGGGTAGATTAGATGGTAAGGGCACGTGTCTGGGTAGATTAGATGGTAAGGGCACGTGTCTGGGTAGATATAGATGGTAAGGGCACGTGTCTGGGTAGATTAGATGGTAAGGGCACGTGTCAGGGTAGATTAGATGGTAAGGGCACGTGTCTGGGTAGATATAGGGTGTGTTGTCCATAATGACTTCTAGTCATTAGTGTACAGTATTCCAGATGAGTCCCAATTAGTGTGCTACTTCCAGACTCCTACATGGTGAAAATGAGGCCATAGGACACGATGTAAATCTACACACACAGTCAGTTCTAATTAACCCCACGAAGAGAGTTCAACTCTCAGTGAGTGTGTCAGCGTAGTGTGTGTGTGTATGATTAACTACTGTGTGTGTGTGTTAACTACTGTGTGTGTGTGTGTGTATGATTAACTACTGTGTGTGTGTGTTAACTACTGTGTGTGTGTGTATAATTAACTACTGTGTGTGTGTATGATTAACTACTGTCTGTGTGTGTGTGTGTGT
>CM055752.1:943068-950568 GCA_029465975.1 Dallia pectoralis
CTAAACCCAGTATCCACCCACCCAGGACTAAACCCAGTATCCACCCCCAGGACTAAACCCAGTACCCACCCACCCAGGACTAAACCCAGTATCCACCCCCCAGGACTAAACCCAGTGCCCACCCACCCAGGACTAAACCCAGCACCCACCCACCCAGGACTAAACCCAGTATCCACCTCCCCAGGACTAAACCCAGTACCCACCCCCCCAGGACTAAACCCAGTATCCACCCCCAGGACTAAACCCAGTATCCACCCACTCAGGACTAAACCCAGTATCCACCCACCCAGGACTAAACCCAGTATCCACCCACCCAGGACTAAACCCAGTGCCCACCCACCCAGGACTAAACCCAGTACCCACCCACCCAGGACTAAACCCAGTATCCACCCACCCAGGACTAAACCCAGTATCCACCCCCAGGACTAAACCCAGTATCCACCCACCCAGGACTAAACCCAGTATCCACCCCCCAGGACTAAACCCAGTATCCACCCACCCAGGACTAAACCCAGTATCCACCCACCCAGGACTAAACCCAGTATCCACCCACCCAGGACTAAACCCAGTACCCACCCACCCAGGACTAAACCCAGTATCCACCCCCCCAGGACTAAACCCAGTACCCACCCACCCAGGACTAAACCCAGTATCCACCCCCCAGGACTAAACCCAGTGCCCACCCACCCAGGACTAAACCCAGTGCCCACCCACCCAGGACTAAACCCAGTATCCACCCCCAGGACTAAACCCAGTGCCCACCCACCCAGGACTAAACCCAGTACCCACCCACCCAGGACTAAACCCAGTACCCACCCACCCAGGACTAAACCCAGTATCCACCCACCCAGGACTAAACCCAGTATCCACCCACCCAGGACTAAACCCAGTATCCACCCCCCCAGGACTAAACCCAGTGCCCACCCACCCAGGACTAAACCCAGTACCCACCCACCCAGGACTAAACCCAGTATCCACCCCCCAGGACTAAACCCAGTACCCACCCACCCAGGACTAAACCCAGTACCCACCCACCCAGGACTAAACCCAGTATCCACCCACCCAGGACTAAACCCAGTATCCACCCACCCAGGACTAAACCCAGTGCCCACCCACCCAGGACTAAACCCAGTACCCAGTGCCCACCCACCCAGGACTAAACCCAGAGGGTGAGGGGTGAGGACTGGTTGACAGATCCATAAACAACTACTCACTCAGTGACAGTCTTAGAAGACTTCTCTCTCTTGAAGGCCAGCTGGTATTTCAAGCTCTCCACCTCTTTCTTCATCTGGGGTAGATCCATCTCATCCATAATGCTTCTGGTTGGGGTGAGTTAACCTGTACAAACTGGGGAAGAGGAGTTCAAACGTAACCCCACTGATGAATTGATCTCATGTTCCTGTATGATAAGGTATCAAACCCTGAACGTGAGGTCTTCACAGAACTCCACACAAATCTCACTACCAGAGGCTTCCGCGTGCATATCTTGGCAAGTATATTTCAGATATAGACCAGATCCTAAAAAATATATTTATCAAAGTCAAATATAATCCTCTGTAAATCCCATTGGCTGCACATGTCAGATGGTTCAGGTATTCTGGCCTTCATTTCTTTCCTTCCTCTCCTTGGTGCCAATGAACAGAACTGGCTTGACCTCTAATTAGAGCAAACAGACAATGAGGACCTGACAGACAGTGGTGCTATGGGATGAGGTTCTAACAGACAGTGGTGCTATGGGATGAGGTTCTAACAGACAGTGGTGCTATGGGATGAGGTTCTAACATGAGATGAGGTTCTAACAGACAGTGGTGCTATGGGATGAGGTTCTAACATGAGATGAGGTTCTAACAGACAGTGGTGCTATGGGATGAGGTTCTAACATGAGATGAGGTTCTAACAGACAGTGGTGCTATGGGATGAGGTGCTAACATGAGATGAGGTTCTAACAGACAGTGGTGCTATGGGATGAGGTGCTAACAGACAGTGGTGCTATGGGATGAGGTTCTAACATGAGATGAGGTTCTAACAGACAGTGGTGCTATGGGATGAGGTTCTAACATGAGATGAGGTTCTAACAGACAGTGGTGCTATGGGATGAGGTTCTAACATGAGATGAGGTTCTAACAGACAGTGGTGCTATGGGATGAGGTGCTAACAGACAGTGGTGCTATGGGATGAGGTTCTAACATGAGATGAGGTTCTAACAGACAGAGGTAGCCTATTAGTGCTATGGGATGAGGTTCTAACAGACAGAGGTAGCCTATTGGTGCTATGGGGTGAGGTTCTAACATGAGATGAGGTTCTAACAGACAGAGGTAGCCTATTAGTGCTATGGGATGAGGTGCTAACATGAGATGAGGTTCTAACAGACAGAGGTAGCCTATTAGTGCTATGGGATGAGGTTCTAACAGACAGAGGTAGCCTATTGGTGCTATGGGATGAGGTTCTAACAGACAGAGGTAGCCTATCAGTGCTATGGGATGAGGTTCTAACATGAGATGATGTTCTAACAGACAGAGGTAGCCTATTAGTGCTATGGGATGAGGTTCTAACAGACAGAGGTAGCCTATTAGTGCTATGGGATGAGGTTCTAACATGAGATGAGGTTCTAACAGACAGAGGTAGCCTATTAGTGCTGTGGGATGAGGTTCTAACATGAGATGAGGTTCTAACAGACAGAGGTAGCCAATTAGTGCTGTGGGATGAGGTGAAGGAAGTTGGTGAGACCAATCAATAAATATGTTGTTTCAAATACTTTTAAATACATAAAAAACACAGGTTTTTGGAGACATCCACCTTTGCCACACACATATTCTAATGTCATCAAAATGAAGTTACAATAAGATAAGATATAATAAGATAAGCACACATATGAGATGTGAGATGTTCCTGTTCACTGCCAGACTTGTTAAAAGCATTTAGCCAGGTCAGAAATATTCGTCTGGTTTGCTGGCACCAATTCTGCCTCGCCTATCGTGCCTCCTCTCCTGTCTCTCCTTCTCCTCTTCTCCTCCGCTCCTCCACAGTTGCCCTGGAGGTAGGTAGACTGACAACTGAAGCCTTGGAGGAGAATTTCTTCTCCCAGGTCTGGTTTCATCGTGGGATTCTCTGGAGACACTGGGAGGATGATTCCCTCTCTCCATCACTTCATCTTCCTCTCTCCAGCTTTCAGTGTCCATTTCTAAATATATACATTTGTCTCTCCTCTACTTCCTGTAGTATTGCTTCTTCTCTGTTTATTTCCCAGTGGCTCTCTTCTACTTCCGGTAGTGTTGCTTCTTCTCTGTTTATTTCCCAGTGGCTCTCTTCTACTTCCGGTAGTGTTGCTTCTTCTCTGTTTATTTCTCTGTGGCTCTCTTCTACTTCCTGTAGTGTTGCTTCTTCTCTGTTTATTTCCCTGTGGCTCTCTTCTACTTCCTGTAGTGTTGCTTCTTCTCTGTTTATTTCCCTGTGGCTCTCTTCTACTTCCTGTAGTGTTGCTTCTTCTCTGTTTATTTCTCTGGCTTTATTTCTTCCTGTGGCTCTCTGTTTATTTCTGGCTCTCTTCTACTTCCTGTAGTGTTGCTTCTTCTCTGTTTATTTCTCTGTGGCTCTCTTCTACTTCCTGTAGTGTTGCTTCTTCTCTGTTTATTTCTGTTTATTTCCTGTGGCTCTCTTCTACTTCCTGCTCTCTTCTACTTCCTGTAGTGTTGCTTCTTCTCTGTTTATTTCTCTGTGGCTCTCTTCTACTTCCTGTAGTGTTGCTTCTTCTCTGTTTATTTCCTGTGGCTCTCTTCTACTTCCTGTAGTGTTGCTTCTTCTCTGTTTATTTCCCTGTGGCTCTCTTCTACTTCCTGTAGTGTTGCTTCTTCTCTGTTTATTTCTCTGTGGCTCTCTTCTACTTCCTGTAGTGTTTCTTCTTCTCTGTTTATTTCTCTGTGGCTCTCTTCTACTTCCTGTAGTGTTGCTTCTTCTCTGTTTATTTCTCTTCTACTTCCTTAGTGTTGGCTCTGGCTCTCTTCTACTTCCTGTAGTGTTGCTTCTTCTCTGTTTATTTCTACTTCCTGTAGTGTTGCTTCTTCTCTGTTTATTTCTCTGTGGCTCTCTTCTACTTCCTGTAGTGTTGCTTCTTCTCTGTTTATTTCTCAGTGGCTCTCTTCTACTTCCTGTAGTGTTGCTTCTTCTCTTTTCATTTCTCTGTGGCTCTCTTCTACTTCCTGTAGTGTTGCTTCTTCTCTGTTTATTTCTCTGTGGCTCTCTTCTACTTCCTGTAGTGTTGCTTCTTCTCTGTTTATTTCTCTGTGGCTCTCTGCTTTTCTCTGACTGTCTCTGTATGTCTGTCTTGTTTCCCTCCAACATGATTCTCTGTTGATTCCCAAATAACGATCCATTACTCAACACATTAGCACTGATGATATCTCTACATGTCGTTCCCAGTCTCTCTCCACTCTGTGCCCGTCTCTACTTTCTGCCTGCCCATTTGTCTCTCTCTGGCTGACCGTTTCTCTTCTCTGGGTGGCTGGTTTCTCTCTACTCTCTCTTCTCTGGGTGGCTGGTTTCTCTCTACTCTCTCTTCTCTGGGTGGCTGGTTTCTCTCTACTCTGGGTGGCTGGTTTCTCTCTACTCTGGGTGGCTGGTTTCTCTCTACTCTGGGTGGCTGGTTTCTTTCTACTCTGGGTGGCTGGTTTCTCTCTACTCTGGGTGGCTGGTTTCTCTCTACTCTGGGTGGCTGGTTTCTCTCTACTCTGGGTGGCTGGTTTCTCTCTACACTGGGTGGCTGGTTTCTCTCTACTCTGGGTGGCTGGTTTCTTTCTACTCTGGGTGGCTGATTTCTCTCCACTATGGGTGGCTGGTTTCTCTCTACTCTGGGTGGCTGGTTTCTCTCTACTATGGGTGGCTGGTTTCTCTCTACTCTGGGTGACTGGTTGCTTGCAGTGTGTGTTGAGAGCTGGGGGGTAGAGTTGTAGGAGAACTAGACTACAGTCTCTGCTGTTTAGCTGTCAGGTAGCAGTATAGCGAAGGAGAGAGATGTTGGCTAGAGTCTAATAGTTTATTTCTATTATTCTATAAACCATGAAGACATCCAGGGGGGAACCAGAACACAGTCCTCACATGCCAATCAGCCCAGGAGCCTGACATTTCCATGCTCTGTTCAGCATGTTTGCAACTGATCACCTCATAGGGAACCGTTGAAGATGTTCTCATGTTAAGCCCTTGTGGTTCTATAATCTGACCCAACCCTCCTGGCACATGTCTCTGGGTACTGGAGGTACTGCCTTAGAATCATAGGCAGGTAACTAGACTACTGTTGCTAACAGCAGCCTAGCTAATATGTTTCCTCTAGAGTCTGCATGTACAGTAAGATTGGATATGTACAAAGACACAGATTTTACATGTACAAAGTCAGGTTCTATATGATAAAAACAAATATTGCATACAAAGTCAAATTCCATAAGTGAACAGTCAGATTCCACAGCAAAAAATATGCTTTTTGTCTAGATTAAAGGCTGGGTTTGGGATATTTTAGAGATGTAGGATGGTTTGAGAGGACATCACATGTTTTGACAATTGATGGGTTTTTATCCTGTCTATCACACCAACCAGTCTCTGACCACCAGATATACGCTGCATTCACTATGAGTTCCCTGGAATACAAATATGTACGCAACAAAAATAGTACAGCGGACAAAACAGAAGCACCATCAGCTCAGATTGTGTCTTGGCTAGTAGCCAATAACCAGACTGGGGAGGACTCGGAGCTATGGACCAGTTCTGGTCCTGTGTGAAGATGAACAGAGGGAAAACACAGAGCAGAAGGCAGGAGGTGTGTAAATTAGGTTTAAATAGGGCCCCGACTGAATGAGGCATAACAGCATACCAGTCACTGCTGACTGCCTGTTCGTCAATACTAAACAGCCCGTCTAACGGGACGCTAATGGCCTTGTTTTGACTTATAGCTAACGGTACCGACCGTGCGTGACGTTACCTGCCGGTGTGTCTGGATGCAAGCACACACACACGCATGCACACACACACACACGCACACACACACACACGCACGCACGCACACACGCACACAGACACACACGCACACACGCACACACACACGCATCCACAGACACACACACACGCACACACACACACACACACACAGGAGGACTCATTACGCTGTTATCTATCACAATGTTGTCGCGATATTGATTATCAATTGATACTGGAACGAGGGAAATGAGTACGTACGCGTCCACTGGTTGGTCTGATATCTGATGATGCACCATGTGAGGCACGTTGGAACATGTTAACTACAGGAACATGAGCATCATGTCAAATGCATGTGGATTAGGAGCGGATGAGGAGTGGATGAGGAGCGGATGAGGAAATGAGATATCCCATAAGGTGTATGTAATAGGGTTCATCCCTGTGCTGAGAGTAGGGGGGAGGTGTGGGACACTCAAGTGTTTACTGGCAAATATCCCCTTATTAGATTGATGTACCCATCATGCTAGTGCCAGGGTCTGACTCTAGATCAGTCTGCGCATTTGATCACCTAGGCTACATGCAAAACGCCATCTGGTATATTCTGCATCTGGTATATTATGCATCTGGTATATTATGCATCTGGTATATTATGCATCTGGTATATTCTGCATCTGGTATATTATGCATCTGGTATATTCTGCATCTGGTATATTCTGCATCTGGTATATTATGCACCTGGTATATTATGCATCTGGTATATTATGCACCTGGTATATTATGCATCTGGTATATTATGCATCTGGTATATTCTGCATCTGGTATATTCTGCATCTGGTATATTATGCACCTGGTATATTATGCACCTGGTATATTATGCATCTGGTATATTATGCATCTGGTATATTATGCATCTGGTATATTCTGCATCTGGTATATTATGCACCTGGTATATTATGCACCTGGTATATTATGCATCTGGTATATTATGCATCTGGTATATTATGCACCTGGTATATTATGCATCTGGTATATTCTGCATCTGGTATATTATGCATCTGGTATATTCTGCATCTGGTATATTATGCACCTGGTATATTATGCATCTGGTATATTCTGCATCTGGTATATTATGCACCTGGTATATTATGCATCTGGTATATTCTGCATCTGGTATATTATGCATCTGGTATATTATGCACCTGGTATATTATGCATCTGGTATATTATGCACCTGGTATATTATGCATCTGGTATATTATGCACCTGGTATATTATGCACCTGGTATATTATGCATCTGGTATATTATGCACCTGGTATATTATGCATCTGGTATATTATGCATCTGGTATATTACGTTACCCCATTGTTACCTCACCGTTATCTCACCTCGCTGTTGCTCTTCGGCGGTCCGGCCGGTACCGTTTCCCAGCAGGTAAGACCCGGGTGGGTCACTGTGTTTCCTAATTACCGGGAAGTGCCCGTTTCTCCCCCGGTGGTTTCTGTTCTGGTTTCTCTCTGTGAGCACTCTGGTGTTTGGTCTC